>CM035438.1:25034406-25059406 GCA_020310875.1 Ceratopteris richardii
TGGTAGAGATCACTTCAGCCACTAATAGACTCTAGTGGTGGATATGAAAGGAGTGGAGGAGATTGCACATGCACTTGTGGACTCTAGTTACATTTGTGGTCCTAATTAGTTCAAGAAGCTATATATACAGGCATAAGGTTGGGAGGAGAGTCATTCATTCATGAGTATTTCCAGTCGTTACGCTGTTACATTGGTATGAGAACTTTCTCCATAGCTTCTTACTAGTCAAATTTGCTCATCAATTTGCTCTCTCCCACATGCGTGTGCATGAGCTCTTCTACGAAGAAGAAGACTGCTCGCAGCGGTCTTGAGAAGAGAGCAGCGTTGATTGTGCGCTTGGCATAGCTTATGAGAAGCTTAGCAAAAGATAAGGCCTTCTCTGCTGCTTACCCGCGGGATTCGAACTCCCCTCCTCGCGAAACTATGATGCGATTCATGCTGGCCTATCCATAAAGTCAACGGGCGTTCGCGCTTAGTTGCTCCTGCAAGTACAAGATTCTCCTGAGTCAAAGAAAGTTTCATCTAGGTGCAAAAAGGAAGGTTCTGCGAAATCGGTCATCGGTTTCGAACTCTCGACCTCTTGGGTTTGATCATTCTACGATAGCCGGAAGGACAACTTCTGTTCATAATCTGTTATACCTGTAGTGACCTTTCATCTCATTTACGCGTTGCAGAAGGTCGCAGTTAAGAGATAAGAAAGGATAACTACTACTGACCAGCACCGTCCCATATTCGAACCCAGGTACCAGATTTGAGAGCTTTTTGAGATAGCCAAGGCGCTCAAAGCCTTTCTCTGTTGACGCGCGCAGAGAACTTTCTAAAAAAGTAATTAACGTTGAAGATTCAAGCGATTGTTGCAGCCCGGAACCCGAGGAGCATTCTTCTTTAAGCCAAAGAAACAAGCAAGGACAGTTAAAAGTTTGAGCAAAGTTTGAAGAAAGAGGAATCTGTGGAGTGAAGATCCGGAGGCCTAACTTCGTCATAATTCTAGCACTTTCGGCTAGAATCAAGGCGACCTCGACGGACCGAATCATGAGGGACTATTTCTTGTGATATTCTTGCATAGCTCTTTTGATTTTGTTGCACACACTACCTGCGTTAGGAATACTTAGTAAGTTTAATAACGCTTTGTGTGCGATGGAGGGGACTTCTAGCCAAGTCTCGCTTACGAGTACTACTAGTACGTCAGTGTTTGTTTCTGTTCCTATCTTAGTAACATCCTCATTCATGCCTAGACCACCAGTAGTTGCACATGCATTGCATCACCTATGGTTTCAAATACAAGTCATGCATCTGATGCATCTAATAAAGAAGCGACGATTGTAGCATTAGACGTTGAGGATTCTGCGAGAAAAGGGGAAACAATCACTACTCTAAACGAGGGGAAAGATATGGAGAGTAGGATGTTGCTAGTTGTCCAATATTCCGGATGAGGTTGCAGTACTCCATCAATCTGTTGATGGAATCTAGGATCACCTTAAGGCCATTCTGAACTTACTTCAGACGCCTAGGGATATCAGTAAGACTATTTTAGGTAGTCACACAGATACGATCGCAACTTCACCAATGTCTGTTAGGATGGAAAAGGATAAGGGATTATCCTCTCCCCAAATAGACATGTTTCCTCTAGCGGGAAGTATGAGCCATCTTAGTCTGGTGTCTTCTACTCCCTTGTGTGTTGCTTCGGTAGGGATGTTAGAAAGTCATAACCGCCCAGTGGATCTTTCCTTGGGAAAGGAGATCCGTCCACCTTATTTCTCTGGAGAGGATAAAGATAGGAATAAGGATGCGGTTTTGACCTTCTTGGAGAAATGGAAAGATGTCCATGAACTCAAACATACCCTCGATCATGTGAGAGTAGTAGAAGCAAGTTTATCGCTAGGACCCAAAGCTTATACATGGTGGATGAATCTCTCTGAGACTCACAAGAAACCTACCACCTGGGATGAATTTTCCCACCTTTTCAAGAAAGAGTTTCTCCCCGAGAATGAGGAGGAACACAATTGGGAAGCATGGGATAAAATTCAATAGAAGGGTAGACCGCTATTAGTGTATATTTCAGAATACAGAGATGTTATTCTGAAGTTCAAGAATTTAGATGACTTTCATCGTCTTGGCGGTTTTGTCAGAGGACTTAACTAGCGAATTCGAAATGAAGTCAAAAGGCATGCACCTAAATCCCTAGAAGAGGCGATTAAGGTTGCCCAGATTTATGAGGATAACTCACGTCTAGATGTCTCGCAGGAAAGCCGTTATTCCCAGAAGAATAACTTTAAGCGTAAGGGCAAAGGGACTAGATCTAATGAAAGGTTGTCTAAAAAACCTCGTTTTTTTAGACACATACTTTCTCCAGAAGATCATGATAAAGCGCAAAAGGAAAATTTGTGCTTTAAGTGTCTCAAGCCAGGACATCGTAGTCGTGCATGTCCAGTCGGAAGAGAAAGTAAGGGAAAGGATAATCAGCAACAACAAATACATCTGATTCAAACTTTGGACTTGGATGCAAATTCAAGTGCAAAGAAGGTTCAGATTATGCATTGCGACAGTACCCATTCATGTCAGATCTCCAAAAACATGTGGCAACCTCAAGAGTTTGGTCCACATGATTTGGTCAAGCTGCATGGATGAGTAAAAGGGCACACCATCCGGATAATGGTGGATGACTGCTACGCATAGTTTTATCAATTATTCATTAGTTAAAAAGCTAGCTCTTCCTCAGAAATCATAAATACATTGTTTCCATGATGTACGGTCAAGACACCCGTGTTTGGGACACAATGATATCTAATTTGGAACTAGAAATCCAAGGATTTAAAGACACTTTAGACTTCCAAATAATGAACATGGATCGGGTAGATCTGGTATAAGGGAGAGAGTGGCTATGGAGTCTAGGACCTTCATTGACCAGGTGTTATTTTACTAATACTTTGTAATTCCAGCGCGACAGTGTTGTGTATAAAATCAAGGGTGAGCATGATGTTCCAAGTATCCCTTTGATTTCATACACTGCACTTAAGAAACTTGTAAATAAAGAAGCCAGGACTCAAGCTTTTCTTGTCCTTGGCACAGATGTAATGGATTTTGATAATATAAATCAAGTTTCTTATGTCTCGTCCTTTATTCCTCGAGAAGTTCATGTTAAATTTAACAATTTAATGAAGGAATTTAAAGATGTGTTCCCTAAGGATCTCCCCCACGGCTTGCCACCCTCTCATGAAAACATTGATCACAGTATAGATCTGTTTCCGGGTACCAAGCCAAAATCTCAAAACCCATACCGCCTCCCCTATGTCCAGCATCAGGAGGTGAAAAATCAAATTCAAGAGTATTTGGATAAAGGATTTATCCGCCCAAGCCAGTCTCCATGGGTAGCACCCATCCTTCTAGTAAAAAAGAAAGATGGAACTATGAGACTGTGCGTCGATTATAGGGCGTTAAACAATCTTACGATAAAGAACAAGTATCCCATGCCACTAGTCGAAGATCTTTTTGATAGTTTAAAGGGAGCTACAGTCTTTTCTAAGATTGATTTATGCCAAGGTTATCATCAGATCAGAATCAAACATGATGATATTCCTAAAACAGCTATTCGAACAAAGTTTGGTCACTACGAGTTTTTAGTGATGCCGTTCGGGTTGCCAAATGCACCTGCAACATTTATGACTTTGATGAATCAACTGCTTAAGCCGTATTTGGGAAGATTTGTTGTAGATTTTCTCGATGATATTCTGATCTACAGTAAAGATCATGAAAATCACTTAAAGCACTTGGAAAAAGTTTTTCAACTTCTTCGCGATAGTAAACTTTACGGTAAAGAGTAAAAATGAATTCTTTACTCCAGAAGTAAAGTATTTAGGTCATATTATTTCCGCGGAAGGAATCAAAGTTGACCCTGAAAAGGTCCAAGCGATTCTTGAATGGCCTGAGCCCAAGACGGTTCGAGAACTGCAAATTTTTCTCGGATTGGCAAGATATTATCGGAAGTTTGTGGCTGGATATGCCAAGATTGCAGTACCTTTGACGGATCAACTCAAAGGGAAGCATCAAAAGTTAAATTGGAAAGAAGAGCAAGCAAAGAGTTTTCAAGAACTTAAACTTGCTTTAGCTTCGACCCCGGTTCTACAGATCGTAGATCCGAACAAGCTTTTCCAATTAGAAAGAGATGCAAGTTCATCTGCAGTAGGAGCAGTACTAAGCCAAGATGGTCGGCCAATAGCTTTCAAGAGTAGAAAGCTAAGTCCTGCTCAGCAAAGTTACTCTACCTATGAGCGAGAGATGTTTGCTATTATTAATGCTCTGAAGAAATGGCGCCATTATCTATATGGATCAAAGCTGACCATAGTTTTTGATCAAGAGAGCATAAAGTGGTTTGCAAACCAACCTGATCTAAGAGGTAGAAAAGCAAGGTGGGCCGAGCAATTGCAAGAGTTCGATTATGAACTCAGGTATAAAAAAGGAAAGTTCAATGCAGTGGCAGATGCCTTGAGTCGGATGCCTATGCTGAACAACCTAAGTTTTGTGCAAATTCAAGATGAATTTATTTCAACTTTGAAAGGAAGCGGCAAAGAAGATCCAAGCTACAATCAAGCTTGGAAAGCAGCTGAGCAAGCTGAACAAAATGAAGCAAGTACTTCTGAGAGAAAGTTTAAACACTATTCTCTCCAAATTGAATATTTGCTTTATAAAGGTAAGGTCTGTGTCCCAAGTATATCGGACATATGAAAACAAGTACTTTTCGAATGCCATGATGCTCCAAGTGCTGGACATCCTGGTATTAACCGAACCTATGAGTTAGTAAAAAGACATTTTTATTGGCCTAGTTTGCATCAAGATGTACAAAACTATGTGTCCAAGTGCCATAAATGTCAAGTAAATAAGTTTGAACGACTTAAAGTTGGAGGATTGCTGCATCCTTTGGAAATTCCCAAAGGAAAGTGGGAAAGTATTTCCATGGATTTCATTTCTGGATTACCCCGCACTCAGAAAGGCTTTGATTCAGTCTGGGTTGTCGTTGATCGGTTGACTAAACTTGCTCAATTTATTCCAGTCAAGACTACTTATAAGACTCCAGAACTTACAAAAATATTTGTAAATCAACTTTATAGACTCTATGGTCTTCCGGTAGACATAGTTTCTGATAGAGATGCTCGATTTACAAGTCATTTTTGGCGATCAGTCTTTAGTAGACTTGAAACTAAACTAAGTTTAAGTACAGCTGAACATCCCCAGACGGATGGACAGACAGAGAAAGTCAATCAGATATTGGAAGACATACTTAGAGCTTATGTTACTTCCAAACAGACTGATTGGGAAGATTATCTTCCATTAGCTGAATTTGCCTATAATAGTGCCAAGAATTCATCAACTGAATTTAGCCCATTCATGTTGATGTATGGTTTACAGCCTAGGTCTCCTTATGTAGTAGGAGTACAAAATGAACGAGTTCAAGCAGCTCAAGAGTTCCTTCAAGACATGAACTTTAAGCTCAAGTTAGCTAAAGAAAACTTAAGGAAAGCTCAAGATCGTGCAAAGGCTTATGCCGATCCGAAGCGAAGAGATGTTACTTTTCAAGTTGGCGATCAAGTTTATCTTCGTATTCCTGAAAGATCGGAAAAGTTCAAGACTGGTCAATACGCGAAGTTGTCGCCTAGATATTGCGGTCCTTTTCCAATCACCAAGAAAGTTGGTTTGTGGGCTTATGAATTACAACTTCCAGATGATAGTTGGATTCATCCAGTGTTTCATGTTAGTCGACTTAGGAAGAGTCTAACAGATTCAGATAATCTAGTTGGAAAATAGGTCATACTTCCTATTCCAGTAAATGAAATAGTTCCTCATGAACCTGAAAGGATACTTCGCACCCGGGATAAACGTACAAGAAGCCTCTTGTATGAAGAGTGCTTAGTAAAATGGAAGGATGGAACTGAAGAAAATTCAACATGGGAAAAAGTCTCCACAATCCAACGACGTTTTCCAGCTTTCAAGTTTTAAGTTGGTCCCAAATAAAGAAGGTTTTTTACTTTCAAGTTTCTAAGTAAATAACCTGATTGAATGAATGCATGTTCTTCAAGTTTTAGAACATGAGGCTCGGGGGTTGCCTAGAGTTATATATATAGCTTTTATTTTGAGGACGAAAATCTTTTCCCCAGGGGGGAAGAACGTAATAAAGTAAGTCTATGATCTAGGGATCCGATGGCTTCAGACAGATCTAAAATCGGATACCGTTTGGTCACTCGTCTATAGGACCAAAGATCTCAAGATTAGACTCAAGCATAAGTCATGTGCTCTCATATTCAAGTAATCCACTTAGCCTAGTGGTTAAGTCTCATGGTTGTGAAGGACGAGGTCTTGGGTTCAACTCCCATGGGGAGCATGGGGAGAGAGTTTTGCCCAAAGAGCTCTAGAGCCTTCTAACTCAAGTTTACGTGAGTTAACTTGAGTCCATTGGACTTAACTCAAGAGGTGAGTACAACAACCACTAGTGGACTCTAGTGGAAGGTACTAAAGTAGTGGTGGAGATCACTCCAGCCACCAATAGACTCTAGTGGTGGATATGAAAGGAGTGGAGGAGATTGCACATGCACTTGTGGACTCTAGTTACATTTGTGGTCCTCATTAGTTCAAGCAGCTATATATACAGGCATAAGGTTGGGAGGAGAGTCATTCATTCATGAGTATTTCCAGTCGTTACGTTGTTGCAAGTCATACCTATCGTTTTAATGTCATCGTATTCATTTACAAAGATCACCATAGTTAAGAATAGAGGGTCCCTTTACTTATGTGGATTTTGTTATATAATCCTTTTCTGATTTACATGCGTGCACGGTTCAATCATATATATGCTTCTGTCTTCAATTCTCAAATCATGTACGTGGCGCTTCAGGTTAGCCCTTCTTTCTTTTGGGCGATGGAACAAGTCTGCTAACGCATCTCAAGCTTCTTTAGATTTCGTAGAATGTCTAAGATGGGGTCGGCGATGCAGAAAAAGGATGGTACCTATCAAGAGAGTAACATTAAATAGCTAGAGCTTGATGCGGCAAACAATCTGTATATACGCAATCTTTCATTGCTGCTCAAGGATTTACAGCTTCTGTTTTAAACTCTTCAATTGAAATTGCATAAATTGAGTAGGTACAGTTTATTATCCACCTGCAAAATTTCACTAGGAGTAATTTAATTTACACACTTAGCAATGAGCAAACAATTTCATAGCCAAAGATACTCTCGTCATAAAAAGTGTTCTTTGTCGTAGATAACCCGATAGAATACCGAGCAGAAAACTTTTTCTTATTCTAGTTATTTGGCTATGCTATTTTTTTGGATATCTTATTTTATGAAAATTCTCATTCTATAAACAAAGTAGAATTTATAATATATATGTTCTTCAATCCTTTGACCATGTTCATATACACATGGGTGTTCTATGTCCACTATGTGTTTAGGTGGTGCATTATATCTTGCTACCTTTTTAGATGATGTCGCTTGGAATAGATGGATGTATCCTAATATGTCTAAGATTAAGGCATTTCTTACATGTAGAAATGCATTGCTTGAATTGAGACTGAAAAGGGAACTAAATTTATTGCTATTCATTTAGATAGTGGAGGTCAACTCACATCCCATGAGTTTAGAGTTTTTCTCAAATCTAGAGAGATACCTAGAGAGCTCTTAATTTCTTACATGCTTTTACAAAATAGTGCAGCAAAAAAGAATAATATTACTATTTAGGATAAGGTGGTGTCTATTTTGCATCATGCTAACTTTAGATAAGGATTTTTAGGTAGGTTTGGTTTTCTTTTGATGTGAATAAATGTTTGCTGAATATTCTTGAAGGTTCGAAATTGGCACAAGAGTGTTGAATTGGGAAGCCAACACATTATGATCATCCCTGTTTGGCTATGGAGTATATGTTTCTTAGAAGCAAGTAGGATCATTCTCTTTACACTTAGACCCATCATATGGTAACTTGATATGTTTGGGTCTTTATGCTGATGATATGCATATTGTACGAATGTCCTCGATATACTTGTCTTTTTTAAAGAAAAGCTTGAGTCACACTTCAAGCATGGGAGATTCGATTGATGCCAAACATATACTTGGTATGAGCATTAATTTTGATAAGAGTGAAAGATTCATTTACTTATCTTAGAGTAAGCACATATCCAAAGTACTTCATAAGCTCAATATGCATGTTGGAAAGTGATTGACTACACCATTGCCTAGACATGTGCGTTTAAGCAAGGTTGAGTGTCCCAAATTTGATAAGGAGAAGGAATTCACGATAAAAATTCCTTATGAATCTATAATTTATGCTCTCATGTGTTCTATGGTACCTAGCAAACAAGACATTATATTTGCACTCAAATTTAGTGTAACTTAGTGTAACTAAAGCTAAGATTTTATGCTTGGCTACAGGTGATGCATCCATTATTGGATATGCAGAATTTGACTATGCTAGTTCTAAACAAAATAAGAAGAACATTTTAGGTACTGCACTAGTGATGTTATTCCTTGTAGGTCTTATCTTCAATAATGTGGAATTGTGTCCAGTATAGGAGTAGGGAACGTTAGTCGAAAAGACATGGTTTAGATACTCGTACTTGTATATTCATTGTCATTATTTGTTTTCTAATCTTATCTATGTTGGCCTTTGATATATGTTAGTTAACACAAAACATATATAGGATTGGTTAATCATGAATTTTATTTGAAATAGATAATTTGTGAGACTTGCATACAAAAAAGATGCACTTTCTATCATGTGGGAGCACTAGCTGTGATGGACTTTCTCTCGATAATGATTTTTTACTTCAAAATAGCATAGAGAGTGGTCACTATTATGGATGTTGGATTGGAAATATGGACTTGTGGTGATCTTGTTCCCGATGATGGGTGCTTGAATTCGAAAGGTATCGCTTTAAACCTTCGATTGGAATGCCATTGAGGAGTAAAATGAATGTATAATAAGATGGAGTTCTAAACTAATAGAAATGAAGTTATAAAACTAGAATGTATCTTTAATATTCATAACATTCATCCGACCACAAAAAGAATTTTACACAAAGACAAGTAGCCCCATTTATAAGACTGGGAAGTGAATACTTAATGTATGATCCTTGAGAACACGTCATCCTTTGAATTTCGATCCTCTTATGACAAAGAAGCTTGAAAACCATATTCAACTTCAGTTATTTGCTAACTGAAAAAGAAATTGTAATTATTTCTCTCAATTTTATATAACCTTTGTTCTGTGGGGTAGTACAATGGTAGCTAGCGTTTGATTAAGACCTATAAATATCTTGGATCATAATAATGTGGAAACCATGTGGAAGGTCAATGAGAACCTTAATCATGAAGAAAGTCAAAGAATACCACAAGGAAAAAGTTTATTATATGATTGGAATGATATGGTTATACTCGAACAATCTCTTGAGGTAGGCGATGAAGAAAAAGGATGCTAGCTATCAAAAGAGTAATAGTAAATATCGATAACTTGATGCGGCAAACAATCCGTATGGAGGAATTCTCCAATGCTGCTTAAGGATTTACATATTCTGTTGTAAACTCTTCACTTGTACTTGCATAAATAGAATAGGTGGATTCTATTATCCACATGCAAAGTATCGTAGAAGTAATCCAATGTACGCACTTAGCAATGAGCAAACAACTTCATAGCCAAAGGGACTCTCGTCGTAAAAAGTGTTCTTTGTCTTAGATAACTCGATAGAATACCAAGGAATGCAGAGGTGACAATTCGCATATTATTCACCAATAAGAAAATTTTCAAATAGAAAATAATGCAACCTAGTGGAGAAGATTGGAAATGGGCAGCCGATATTAGACAAAATGACTCAATCTAGTTTCGGATCATGCACATCAGGGGTGTTGCATCTTGGGACCTTCAAAATGCTGAGAGGCTCTCGAACAAGGGTTTTAGACATTGGATACACACGGTCAACAAGACGTGATGTCTAACTTGGATGAGGTTACATTGGGATTCGAAGCTCATGTCTATCTGGCATCCCCTCATCGAGATAAAAAATTTGATGCTCATGTGGTAAGTTCTCCACCATGGCATCTCGATCAATCTAAAATCTAACAAAATTTGTGGGGCTCCGTTGTGGTGCAAGTGATGTCATGGAAACATTGAGGATTTGGTTGATGTCTTCTTTGCATGCCCCAAGTCTCGTCGGCTCTGATAGACCCTTGGTATTATTTTGAGACTATACGAACAAATCACCCAGAAGCAAGCTCTACTGGGTGAAGCGATCGGCATCTCTACAACACTATGGAATGCTATAAGAGGGGAACCCTCTTGAAGATTTGGAGGGAGAGGTGTGCCTACAATTTTGGACAACCTCCTTAAGACTGGTCGATCAAGAAGTGTCTGTTGCTCCTTGGCAATAGAGTCTCCAAATCCAAGAGGTCTCCACCCTTTAGGCATCATAAAGTGTTTCTCATCAATCACAACAAGCTTAAACCTAAGTGAGCCCCACATGAAGGGGACGAGAGAGTTATTAACCTCCTTTGTGATGCGCTCTAGATCAACATGTCCTACTCCTGCTTTGTGGGATTTGGGTGGTCCCAAGGTGACTAGTCCCATTCACTTGTAACATTTTCTTCCTTTTGAATTAAAGTCAGGGAGAGTAGGATAAGGCCGAACTTCCTTTTCCTAAAACAAAAAACAAAATAATGCAAAGGTCTATATGCTGAATTAATGTACTTGGGGAACGCCTCATAATATACCTAGCAGCTTTGCTTATATGCTTATTCATGATGACACTATGTTGAAGATGCTTCATGTCAAAAGGTGCTAGGAGAGAGAGGATGCAAAGGCTCTAGATGATATGGCCCTTAGGATTCAACTTAGATCGTACAACTACAAATTCAAGCACCCTTGCTTATCAAAATTCAGTTTCAAGCATTGGATTCATCCACCGATCCAGTGGCTACAATGAAAAGGTGCAATTTGTGAGATTCCTTGAATCTCTGCCATACATATCAAACAAATCCAAGGGCCAAAAGCAATCGTGCCTTGAATTTTTCGTTTCAACATTAGCTTTTGGATCTTGGAGCAAAATCAAGGGCTTTGATTTATTTCCAAGGCTTTCAAAACCATTCAAATAACTAAAACCATGTATTTTAGGTGGTTTTCTACTCTTTGACCAAGAAAAGAAGGGAAGCATATGCCTAGTTTATGTGATTAAGGGACTAGATTATGTCCACCACCCTCTTCTCATTGTTTCATCACTAATGATCCCTTAATTTAAATGGCCTATGGAGGATTCATTTTCTCTCCTAATGCCTTTGGATCCAAAATCAACCACTTAAAGACCGCTTTTAGAGCTATTGTAGGGATCCAACCTGATCTTCTCTTTGAACATGGCTGCCAAAACATTCCCCCGGCCAAATCAAATCAATCTTGGTAGTTGGACAATGGTTTCCTCATTTCCTCGACCATTTACTTCCTCTCTTGTTGGAGACCGAACGAGCAAGAGTTGTCCAAACTAGAAAATATTTGCAAAAACTGCCTTTGGATGGGCCAGCAGGAGGAGGGTGCCTAAAATCAAATGGTCCATCTCTACTAGCCAAAGGGATAGTTGGGGCTTTGGTATTCATGACATTGGGTGCATGGCTAACAAAGTTGCAGCAAAATGGATGATAAAGGCATGGTGCAATGACAAGACTTCCTGGGCCAAATTGATCTTCAGAAACATGAACATGTTGACTTCTGTGGGATTCCTAAACTGGAAGAATCTTGACATTCTGACCCTTTTGTTTTTCCGGATCCTGATTTTCTTGAAAGGCTCAAATCTAGTGTGCTCCCTATGGAAGAGTTGGAATAAGTCAAAAGCTTCATAAGAATCAATGAAGATTGGAAGTTGGCAGTCGGTATCAAATAGAATGACTCTATTTGGCTTCCAATCCATGGCATCAAGAACGTGAAATCTTGAAACATTCGAAGTTCCAAGAGGCTCTGGAACAGGGGCTTCAAAAAATGGAAACATCTGTGGAAACAAGACACCAATCAATGGATCACCTTTGAGGATACTAACTCTACCATGAGCATTACCTATGAAGAATGGAATATTTTACAAAGTAGACATCTTGCTTTGGACCGTTCTAAAGTCTGTCTTCTCAAGGGGCATGATTCACCATGCCCACTCGCTTCGAGATGGCGTAATGGTAATTACCTAACAAAAATCCCGAATCCCAAAGGAAACATTGATTATCTGGTCAACCTCAACAAGAAGTGGTGCCTGTTGTGGATATGGCTACGGTGGGATATAATGTTCATGGCTATCTGGCACCCTCTCATAGAAAACAAAATGTCTGTCCTCTTATGGAAAATTCTTAAATAGGGAATATGGACCCCTAGTGCAAGTATTGTTGCTTGACCATTGAAGATGTTGTTCACATCTTCTTTACTTGTCGCAAGTCCACTAGGCTCTCGCAGATTGTCAGAAAGAAAATTAGACTTCACAAGCATATCAATTGGAAACAAGCTCTGTTGGGAGGAGCGATCTGTTGCTTGGTGACTCTCTGGAATCCCGTCAGAGGGGAGGTCCTCTAGAAGATCTAGTGAGAAATATGTGCTTATAACTTTTGTGACTCCCTGAAAGAGTGGTCGATTGAGAAGTCGTGGCTCCTCCTAGGTAATAGAATCGCCAACTGTAAGAAATCCCCCCCCACAGGCATCATAAAGTGCTCCTTCTCATCAACAACAAGCTTAAACCCAAGTGGATCATACATGAGGGTGATAAGAGGGTTATTAACCTTCGTTGTAGTGCCATCTAAACTCTATAAGATCTACCCCTACTCTATGGGACTTGGCGGGTCCCATGGGCACTAGTCCCCTTCACTTGTGGTTTTCTTTTCCTTTTATTTAATACAAGTCCGGGTGAGTAGGCTAAGGTTGAACTTCCTTTATATATATATATATATATATATATATATATATATATATATATATATATATATATATATATATATATATATATATATATATATATATATATATATATATATATATATATAACAATTTCATAGCCAATCGTACTCTCGCCATAAAAAGTGTTCTTTGTTGTAGATAACCCGATAGAATACCAAGAAATTTAGAGGTGACAACTCAGACATTATTTATCAATAATTGAACTATAAAATAGCGAATAATGTAACCTAGTAGAGGTCTATATGCTAAATGTACCGAGTAGATTTTCTTATATGGTTATACATGATAGCACTAGCTTGAAGTTGAGGAAAAGCAACCTGCCCTACAGACGAACCACAAATCATAACAGGTTTGTAGGGAAATCATAAGTCTTTTTCTAGAGAAATCAGGAAGAAAAACTGGAAGATTCTGAAAGCCTTCGGAATAACTCAGCATAAGATTTTTATTTTTGTTCTTGAAAATTACTTTGGTAATTTTGCCCAAGTATGTTTTAGCTTTCGCCCTTTTGTTATGTGAGTAAATTCAAGTACGTTATTATGTTATTCCCCTCTCTCTCTCACAGATCTTCGATCCTTACGAGAATTGACCTTGAAATCATTACAACATATGAAGACCCTTTCACTCCCTCCGAATCTCCGGACGCTGACATTAGAGAGCTGCGACAGCCTCGAGAGCGTGGATGTGAGCGCAATTCAATTCTTTCTTTTTCCATTCTTTTCGTTGGTTGTCACTCACATTAAACGGTGTTCCAGTGCTTCAAATGTATGTATTTATTGCAGGGTTCGCTGCCAAACTTAGAAGAACTCCAGCTATTCTATTGCGGCAAGCTGAAGAGGTTTCCAGTGCTTGGAAGTTCGCTGGTACGATTGACAATTGATAGATGTCGTAAACTTCTTCTCGATGATGACGAGTGCTTGAAATGGAAAGGTATCGCTTCACACTCAGTAGCGTATACTCACATTGAACTCTTCAAATTGAACCTACAATTTGAATGCATGATAACGCGGAATTCCGAGCAAAAGCAAATGGCGGTATGAAACTGAAATCACAAAAGACGTAGTCAACACGTTATATGTTGTAACTATGAAGACGTGTAATGCATGAATGCGTTGATAGACAAGTGTAGATGAAATCTAAGTGTTACTTGGATATTAAGAAGCTGTAAAAAGTCTAAGTGTTACTTAGATATTATTTTAAGAATCTAATAGTAGCCTTATTTTCCACATACTATCATAGATTTGGAGTTTTCATGCGGACTTTTAGTGAAATGAACTTTTGACATTCATAAACTTAACTTAGATCATTCCGATAAATCGGAAACCAATCGAACTTATTAATCAGGATTTCTTAAATTGTATATAACATTTGTGTGCCTTGGTACGATTAAGCTATAGTCACAAAGCACCTTTAAAATTTTATCATCCGCTTCATGAGTCATACATATCCTTTTAATGTCATCGCATTCATTTACAAAGATCACCATAGTTAAGAATAGAGGGTTCCTCTACTTGCATATATGCATGTGGATTTTGTTATATGTGTGCAAGGTTCAATCATATATATGCTTCTCTCTTCCATTCTCAAATCATGTAGGCGTCGCTGGAACAAGTCTTCTAACGCATCTTAAGCTTCTTTAGATTTCGTAGAATGTCTAAGGGTCGGCGATGCAGAAAAAGAGTAACATTAAATAGCCATAGCTTGATGCGCCAAACAATCTGTATATACGCAATTTTTCATTGCTGCATAAGGATTTACAGCTTCTGTTTTAAACTCTTCACTTGAACTTCATAAATAGAGTAGGTAAAGTTTATTATCCACATGCAAAATATCACTAGGAGTAATTTAATGTATACACTTAGCAATGAGCAAATAATTTCATAGCCCAGGATACTCTGGTCATAAAAAGTGTTATTTGTCGTAGATAACCCGATAGATACCAAGGAGGAAACTTTTTATTATTCTAGTTATTTGGCTATGCTAGTTTTTTGGATATCTTATTTTATGAATATTCTCATTCTATCAACAAAGTAGGAATTTACATAGAATTTATAATATATCTGTACTTCATTGCTTAGACCATGTTCATATACACATGGGTGTTCTATGTCCACTATGTGTTTAGGTGGTGCATTATATCTTGCTACCTTTCTAGATGATGTCGCTTGGAATGGATGGATGTATCCTTATAGGTCTAAGATTTAGGTATTTCTTACATGTAGAAATGGATTTCTTGAATTGAGATTGAAAAGGAAACGAAAGTTATAGCTATTCAATAAGATAGTGGAGGTCAGTTCAAATCCCATGAGTTTAGAGCTCTTCTAAAATCTAGAGAGATACCGAGAGAGCTCTTGATTTCTTACATGCTTTTACAAAATAGTGCATCAAAAAACAATAATATTACTATTTAGGATAAGGTGGTATCTATTTTGCATCATGCTAACTTTAGACAAGGGTTTTAGGTAGGTTTGATTTTCTTTTCATATGACTAAATGTTTACTGAGTATTCTTGAAGGTTTGAAATTGGCACAAGAGTGTTGAATTGGGAAGCCAACACATTATGATCACCCCTGTTTGGCTATGTAGTATATGTTTCTTAGAAGAAATTAGGATCATTCTCTTTACACTTAGACCCGTCATATGGTAACTTCATATGTTTGGGTCTTTATGCTGATGATATGCATATTGTACGAAAGTCCCCGATAGACTTGTCTTCTTTAAAGAAAAGCTTGAGTCACACTTCAAGCAGGGGCGATTTGATTGATGCCAAACATATACTTGGCATGAGGATTAATTTTGATAAGAGTAAAAGTTTCATATACTTGTGTTAGAGTGAGCAAATATCCAAAGTACTTCGCAAGCTCAATATGCATGTTGGAAAGTGAGTGAGTACACCATTGCCTAGACATGTGCGTTTAGGCAAGGTTGTATGTCCCAAATTTGATAAGGAGAAGGAGTTCACGACAAAAATTCCATATGAATCTATAATTTATCATCTCATGTGTTCTATGGTACTTAACAAAGAAGACATTATATTTGTACTCAAAGTTTTTAGTAGATATATGTTGAATCGTAGCACAAAAGCATTGAGAAGTGAAAACAAATGATATTATGATAGCTCAGTGTAACTAAAGCTAAGACTTTATGCTTGGCTATAGGTGATGCATCCATTTTTGGATATGCAGAATTTGACTATGCTAGTTCTAAACAAAATAAGAAGACAATTTTAGGTACTTCACTAGTGATGTTATTTCTTGTAGGTCTCATCTTCAAGAATGTGGAATTGTGTCCACTATAGGAGTAGGGAACGTTGCAGTCGAAGAGACATAGCTCAGATACTCGTAGTTATATATTCTTTGTGATTATTTGTTTTCTAATCTTATCTATGTTGGCCTTTGATATACGTTAGTTATAACAAAACATATATATGATTGGTTAATCATGAATTTTATTTGAAATCTATCACTTTCTGAGACCGACATACAACAAAGATGTAGTTTCTATTATGCGGGAGCAATAGCTATGATAGATTTTTTCTTGATGATCTTTTTTTTAGTTCAAAGTAGCATAGATAGTGGTCACTATTATGGATGTTCGATTGGAAATATGGAGTTGTGGTGATCTTGTTCCCGATTATGGGTGCTTGGAATTGAAAGGTATTGCTTTACACCGTCAATTGCAATGCCATTGAGGAGTAAGATCAATGTATAACAAGATGGAGTTCTAAGCTAATAGAAATGAAGTTATGAAACTAGAATGTATCTTTAATATTCATAACAGTCATCCGACCACAAAAAGAATTTTACACAAAGAAGTAGCCCCATTTATAAGACTGGGATGTGAATACTTAATGTATGATCCTGGAGAACACATCATCCTCTCAATTTCGATCCTATTATGACGAAGAAGCTTGAAAGCCATATTCAACTTCAGTTATTTGTTAAGTGAAAAGAAATTGTAATTATTTCTCTCAATTTTATATAATGTTTGTTCTGTGGCGTAGTACAGTGGTAGCTAGCGTCTCAACAACACTGTGGAATGCTATAAGAGGGGAAACCCTCTGGAAGATTTGGAGGGAGAGGTGTGCCTACAATTTTCGACAACCTCCTAAAGACAGGTCGATTGAGAAGTGTCTGTTTCTCCTTGGCAAAAGAATCTCGAACTGCAAGAGTTCTCCACCCTTTAGGCATCATAAAGTGTTTCTCATCAATCACAACAGGCTTAAGCCCAAGTGAGCCCCACATGAAGACCAGGAGAGTGTTATTAACCTCCTTTGCAATGCACTCTAGATCTACATGTCCTACCCCTACTTTGTGGGATTGGTGGGTCCCAAGGTATCTAGTCCCATTAACTTGTAACATTTTCTTCCTTTCTAATTAAAGTCGGGGAGAGTAGGATAAGGTCGAACCTCCTTTTCTTAAAACAAAAAGGCAAATAATGCAACCTAATAGAGGTCTATATGGTGAATTAATGTACTTAGGGAATGCCTCATAATATACCTAGTAGGTTTGCTTATATGCTTATACATGATGGCACTATGTTGAAGATGCTTCATGTCAAAAGGTGCTAGGAGAGAGAGGATGCAGAGGCGCCAGATGATATGGCCCTTAGGATTCAACATAGATCGTGCAACTAGAAATTCAAGCACCCTTGCTTATGAAAATTCAATTTCAAGCATTGGATTCATCCACCGATCCAATGGCTACAATGAAAAGGTGCAATTTGTGAGATCCCTTGAATCTCTTCCATACATATCAAACAAATCCAAGGGCCAAAAAGCAATCCTGCCTTGACTTTTTCCTCTCAACACTAGCTTTTGGATCTTGGAGCCAATTCAAGGGCTTTGATTCATTTCCAAGCCTTTCAAAACCATTCAAATAACTAAAACCATTTCTTCTAGGTGGTTCTCTCCTATTTGACCACAGAAAAATAAGAGAAGCCTATGCATAGTTTATGTGATTAAGGGACTAGACTATGTCCACCGCCCACTTTTCATTGTTCCATCACTAATCATCCCTTAATCTAAAAGGTCCATGGAGGGTTCATTTTCGCCCCTGATGCCTCTGGATCCAAAATCAACCACTCGAAGACCGCTTTCAAAGCTATTTTCGGGATCCAACCTGACCTTGTCTTTGAACATGGCTGCCAAAACATTCCCCAAGGCCAAATCAAATCAATCTTGGTGGTTGGGAAATGGTTATTAACACCTTCCTCATTTCTTCAACCATTTACTTCCTCTCTTGTTGGAGACCGAAAAAGCAAGAGTTGTCCAAACTAGAAAATATTTGCAGAAACTGCCTTTGGATGGGAGACCGCAACACGAGGAGGGTGCCTAAAATCAAATGGTCCATCTGCACTAGCCAAAGGTATAGTAGGGGCCTTGGTATTCTGTACATTGGGTGCATGGCTAACAAACTTGCAGCAAAATGGATGATTAAGGGATGGTGCAACAGCAAGACTTCCTGGGCCAAATTGATCTTCAAAAACATGAACATGTTGACTTTTGTGGGGTTCGTGAACTGGAAGAATATTGACAATCTCACCCTTTTGTTTTTCCCGATCCCAATTTTCTTGAAAGGCTCAAATCCAATGTTCTCCCTATGGAAGAGTTGGAATAATTCAAAAGCTTCATTAGAATCAATGAAGATTGGAAGTGGGGAGCCGGTAGGAGACAGAATGACTCTATCTGGCTTCAAATCCATGGCATCAGGAACGTGGAATTTTGGAACATTCGAAGTGACAAGAGGCTTTGGAAGAAGGGCTTCAAAAAATGGAAACATCTGTGGAAACAAGACACTAATCAATGGATCAACTTCAAGGATATTGACTCTAGCATGAGCATTTTCTATGAAGAATGGAATATTTTACAAATTAGATGTCTTTCTTGGGACCGTTCTAAAGTGCGTCTTCTCATGGGGCACGAGTCACCATGCCTGCTAGCTTTGAGATGGCATAATGGTAATGGCCGAACAAAAATCCCGAATATCAAAGGAAACATTGATTATCTGGTCAACCTCAACAAGAAGTGGTTCCTGTTGTGGATGTGGATGCGATGGGATATAAAGTTCATGGCTATCTGGCACCCTCTCATAAAAAACAAAATGTTTATCCTCTTATGGAAAATTCTTCAATGGGGAATACGGACCAACTTAAAGGATAAAAAAGTTTTTGGGGTGTCTCCCTGGTGCAAGTGTTGTTTCCAGACCATTGAAGATGATGTTCACACCTTTTTACTTGTCCCAACTCCAATAGGCTCTCGTAGATTGTCAGAAACAAAATTAGACTTCAGAAGCATATCAATCGGAAACAAGCTATGCTTGGAGAAGTGATCGGCTGCTCGGTGATTCTCTGGAATGCCATCAGAGGGGAGGTCCTCTAAAAGATCTGGAAAGAAAGATGTGCTTATACCTTTCGCGATTCCTCAAAAGAGTGTTTGATTGAGAAGTCATGGCTCCTCCTAGGTAATAGAATCACCAATTGTAAGAAATCCCCCCCCTCCCCCTTCTTTCAGGCATCATAAAGTGCTCCTTCTCATCAACAACAAGCTTAAACCCAAGTGGGCCCCTCATGAGGGTGAAAAAGGGTGATTAATCTTCTTTGTAATACCACCTAAACTCTATAAGATCTACCCCTACTCTATGGGACTTGGTGGGTCCCATGGGCACTAGTCCCCTTCACTTGTACTTTTCTTTTCCTTTTATTTAATAGGAGTATGAGAGAGTAGGCTAAGGTAACTTGAACTTCCTATATATATATATATATATATATATATATATATATATATATATATATATATATATATATATATATATATATATATATATATATATATATATATATATATATATATATATATATATATATATATATATATATATATATATATATATGTGTGTGTGTGTGTGTGTGTGTGTGTGTGTGTGTATGTATGTATATATGTATATATATATATATATATATGTATATGTATATGTATATGTATATGTATATGTATATATATATATATATATATATATATATATATATATATATATATATATATATATATATATATATATATATATATATATATATATATATATATATATATATATATATATATATATGTATATGTATATGTATATGTATATGTATATGTATATATATATATATATATATATATATATATATATATATATATATATATATATATATATATATATATATATATATATATATATATGTGTGTGTGTGTGTGTGTGTGTGTATGTGTGTGTGTGTAAGAAAATAACATCACAACGGAATAGACCTCTAGACAGAGTTGAGAGAAAAACTCAGACAAAGATAGACATAGATTGAGAGATAAAGAGCTCAAATTCTCAAATTGGCAAGCATAATGGAGTTACAATGATGGTGTTGTCCACACGTGCGCTCCCAATGTGGAGCTTAGTTGGCGATCTAGACAGACTCTAGATGAAGGGCTTACTAGTGCGGAATGCTATGTAAAGCTCAACCTGGGCTATGCCTATATAGCTTTTTCAAGGGGGTTCGGTATAGATAAATGAAGTGGGGAGATACAAAATAGAAGGTAAAATGTATGCCCCCCTCTGCACTCCCCCCATTAAGGTTCTATGGGGAAACCACGTGATGCCACAGGGCCTTTATTTTCACCTTAAATGGAAACCCAATGGCCAAGAGGTTTATGCCCTACCTAACCTAACGGCTAGACTCACAAATATCATCGACAACCATCAATGGTCACACATAGACCTCATCTAACTTGGAAGTTAGGGTTCCACAAATGTTCGAGCTCTCATAATGGCTTCTCCTCATAATGGGGGCCTTACAACTTAGAGCACCATGGATCATTTGTGGTCACATGAGGGTGGAGTATTGAGCATATCTAGCAACCCCCCTCAATATCCACCCTACAGTGAACTACCTCCTTGGTCCAATCCCAAGCTCTGGAAACTTTCAAAGAAGTTGCTCTCTCCCAAGAGCCTTGGTGAAGATGTCTGCTCCATTTTCTTCAGTAGGACAATAGCTTATCTCCACGACCCCATCCTCAATCAACTCACACACATAGTGATACTGGATTTCTATGTGCTTGGTACGTGCATGGGAAACAGGAGTTTTGGTGATGGCCATGCAACTTTGGTTGTCACACGTCAACTCTGTAGCCTCCTGTCCTTGTATTCCTATGTGCCATAGGATCCTCCTCAACCATACTCCTTCACATGTTGTAACGCATGCAGCTTTGTACTCAGCTTCAATAGAAGATAATGCTACAGTCAGTTGCTTCTTACTAACCCAAGAGAAAATCCCTGATCCTAAAGAAAAGCAATATCGAGAAAGTGATTTTTTGGTATCAATATCTCCTCTCCAATCTGAGTCACAGTATCTGACTAGAGATGATCCTTGTTCATAAAGAATACCATTATCAGTGGTTACTTTCACATACCTGAGTATCTGCATGCTTGCTTTCCAATGAGTTTTGCAAGGCTTATTAGAGAACCTGCTCACTACTCCAACAACATAAGAGATGTTTGGTTTGCTATTGCACAAGTAGATGAGACTTCCAACTAATTTCCTGTATCTTCCAATATCCACTTGAGGTGAAGTATCTTGGATAGATAATTCTGTGTTGACCTCCATAGGTGTAGAAATTTCCTTGCAATCCTCCATGTCGAATGCCTTCAATATCTACCTTGTATACTTTTGTTGGGAGATGAAAATTTTCCCTGGTTCCTGCCAAACTTCAAGACCTAAGCAATAATGCATTAAGCCCAAGTTTGTCATTTCAAATTTTGAACTCAGGGCATCTTTTGTTTGTTGAAGAAGAGCATCATCATTTCTTGTAATCACAAGGTCATCTACATAGAGTACAAGCACAATTGTCTTCCCTCTTCTCTTTAGAACATACAACTTAGCATTAGAAGCACATCTTTTGAAACCTAGATCGAAGAGATACTTATCTATCCATTGGTACCATGCTCTAGGAGCTTGTTTTAGACCATACAATGCCTTCTTCAGCTTACATACCTTGTTCTCTAAACAAGGAGCCTCAAACCCTGGTGGTTGAGACACATATACATCCTCCTTGAGGTCTCCATTCAGGAATGCTGATTTGACATCCATGTGATAGACTGGCCAATGCTTATGTGCAACCACAGCTATTACTACTTGGATAGTAGTCATTCTGGCAGTCGGGGCAAATGATTCACAAAAGTCAATGCCTTCGACTTGTGAGTAGCCCTGTGTAACAAGTCTTGCTTTATACTTTTCGAGAGTACCTGTAGCACCCCTCTCTCTCTCTCTCTCTCTCTCTCTCTCTCTCTCTCTCTCTCTCTCTCTCTCTCTCTCTCTCTCTCTCTCTCTCTCTCTCTCTCTCTTCTCTCTCTCTCTCTCTCTCTCTCTCTCTCTCTCTCTCTCTCTCTCTCTCTCTCTCTCTCTCTCTCTCTCTCTCTCTCTCTCTCTCTCTCTCTCTCTCTCTCTCTCTCTCTCTCTCTCTCTCTCTCGCGTTCCCCCTCAGCCTCCCCTCTCTCTCTCTCTATCTCTCTCTCTCTCTCTCTCTCTCTCTCTCTCTCTCTCTCTCTCTCTCTCTCTCTCTCTCTCTCTCTCTCTCTCTCTCTCTCTCTCTCTCTCTCTCTCTCTCTCTCTCTCTCTCTCTCTCTCTCTCTCGCGCGCGCTTCCCCCCCATTGACCCCCGCCTCCCACAGTTGACCGCACCCCTGCCCCTCAGCCCCCCCCGCACCACTCCCGCCCGTCAGCCCCCCGCACCACCTGCCCACTCCTCAGCCCCCGCAGCCACTCCCAGTTCCCCTCTCTCTCTCTCTCTCTCTCTCTCTCTCTCTCTCTCTTGCTTCCCCCCCATTGACCCTCGCCTCCCACAGTTGACCCCACCCCCACCCCTCAGCCCCCCCGCACCACTCCAGCCCCTCTGCCCCCCGCAACACCTCCCCACCCCTCAGCCCCCGCGGCCACTCCCTGTTCCCCCTCCCTCTCTCTCTCTCTCTCTCTCTCTCTCTCTCTCTCTCTCTCTCTCTCTCTCTCTCTCTCTCTCTCTCTCTCTCTCTCTCTCTCTCTCTCTCTCTCTCTCTCCCCGCGTCCCCCTCAACCTCCCCTTCTCTCTCTCTCTCTCTCTCTCTCTCTCTCTCTCTCTCTCTCTCTCTCTCTCTCTCTCTCTCTCTCTCTCTCTCTCTCTCTCTCTCTCTCTCTCTCTCTCTCTCTCTCTCTCTCTCTCTCTCTCTCTCTCTCTCTCTCTCTCTCTCTCTCTCTCTCTCTCTCTCCGTTGACCCCCCCGCCTCCCATAGTTGACCCCACCCCCGCCCCTCAGCCCCCCCGCACCACTCCTGCCCCTCAGCCCCCCTGCACCACCCCTCAGCCCCTGCGGCCACTCCAAGTTCCCTCTCTCTCTCTCTCTCTCTCTCTCTCTCTCTCTCTCTCTCTCTCTCTCTCTCTCTCTCTCTCTCTCTCTCTCTCTCTCGCCCCCCCTTGACCCCCGTGCCTCCCACAGTTGACCCCACCTTGCCCTCAGCAACCCCGCACCACTCCCGCCCCTCAGCCCCCCCGCACCACCTCCCCACCCCTCAGCCCCCGCGGCCACTCCCAGTTCCCCCTTCTCTCTCTCTCTCTCTCCCTCTCTCTCTCTCTCTCTCTCTCTCTCTAACACTGAGTCATAACAAAGGAGAACAAAGACATGTTCTCCTTTAGATATTACAAAATTATGCTAAAAACAAGGAAAAATTAGCCTATTTTCAATTGTTCCATAGAAATGATAAGGCCCATTTTAATTAGGGCATGAAAATCATATGCTTTTATATCATGATACTTTGTCTCAATCTTTATTTCAATTTTTGTTTATAAAAATATGCTATTTTCAACATTACAAATTCCAATTAGAAGTTTAACGAATCTTAGATGATTAAAACTACATGATTTCATGAAAATGGAAATTGAAAGTAATTAATTTTATTTCAAGCCCACATAAAGCATAATTCTATGCCATGTTAAAAAGGGATTAGAATACATCTACAAAGGATGCATTTTCCATGATGTTTTAAGACTTTTATGTGAAAAATAAGAGTGACTCATATAAAGAAGTCAAGGCTCGCTCTTGACAATACAAAGCATAATCATACAACAACTAGGTGGTCATATATGTGTACTAGTAATAATAGCCAATTATGCCAAAAAAAAACACCATGAGATCAAAATGAAATAGATGAGATTAAATTGACTATACATATTGAGAGAAAACACCATGCATATCATCATACATGATTCTTTGATGTCTAATAATCCAAATGAAAGAGACTTTAATGTTCATTGTTGCACATTCTATGAAATAAATCTATTAGTTTCTACATGCTAAGAGACTTCAATAAAACTTTGTTCAAGTTACATTAATGAAATACTCTAAGACATTGCTTTTTTCCTTGCCCCGAGTCTTTATCCTTTGAAAAATCACATTTCTCTCCCTCTCTCCCCTTTCTCTCTCTCTGAGCATATATCATGGTCAAAGTTAAAATGCAAGACAATATATGATGTTTGATATTACTTTGTGAGAACATATTGCACACGTTGAAAGTGAAACGTGTAGTCTCTTTTACTTTGTTAAAGTGAAAACTATACTTTTCAGCGAGAAGTGGATGCCTGGCATCGACTTCTCGCTGAAAACTTTACTTTTCAGCAAGAAGTCGATGCCTGGCATCGACTTCTCGCTGAAGTCGATGCCTGGCATCGAATTCTCGCTGAAGTCGATGTCTGGCATCGACTTCTCGCTGAAGTCGATGCCAGGCATCGACTTCTTGCTGAAAAGTATAGTTTTTAGTGAGAAGTTGATGCCAGGCATCGACTTCTCACTGAGAATTAAAGAAAAAATGTACAATTCACTTTTTTCTAGTTGAGAAGCTATACTTTGTGAGCATGGAAAGACAACATACTTTGTGGGCATGGAAAGACAACATGAGGTAAAATTATCTTCAAACGCACTCTATTAGTCGTGTGTCCCTCTGAACTTTGAGTATGCTTTGTTGTTAGTGAATTTTAGCCATCGTTAGTGAGAATCGA
>CM035438.1:25081906-25084406 GCA_020310875.1 Ceratopteris richardii
AGGAAGAATCAATTATGGATAGAGTTCACAACACTTAGGAAGCAGCCCAAGCAATCAGTCTCAGATTATGTCACAAAGATCAAAGATGTGGCAGACCAACTAGCAAGCATTGGAGAGGAAATTGAAGAGGAGCAAATAGTCAGGCAAGTGACAAATGGACTCAAGGCAGATGATAAGTGGGAAAGTTTCACCACTGCAATGGACCTCTACATGGACATGCATACCCCTGATCTCACAACACTCATGGGCCAACTATTTACACATGAAGCAAAGTTCACCAAAGCTGGAGATCAATCAAAAGGTAATAACCCCTCTGCTCTCTTTACTGATAAGAAAGTTAAAGATAAAGGCAAGAAGAAACAGGATGAAGAAGGCTCTACCTCTCAAGCCAATTATGTAGGGAGAGGTAGGTCATCTAGAGGAAGAGGCAGAGGAGGTAAGTCAGGTAGGGGGAGACCCTACAACTCATCACCTTGCAACATCTGTGGGTTGTCCAATCATACCACAGATGAATGCTACAAGAACTACAAAAATCAGAGAGGAAGAGGCTACTCAAGAGGTGGATACTCTCAAGGAAGAGGTAGATTCAACCAACATCAAAGCTACAATGGGTACAACAACCAATACAACAACAACTACAACAACAACCACAATGGAAATTACCAAGGTGGATTCAGAAATAGAAGAGACTACAACAACTACACTGAGGAGCAGGATGACTCCTTATTGATCATGAATATGACCTCCAAGATAGGTACAAATGATGATCATTTATTTTACATTGACTCAGGATGTTCTAACCATGTAGCTGGCAATGTAGCACTACTTTCTGATTTGGAAGAGCCCAAGGGCAAACATCAGGTACAAACAGGTGATGACACTAAGCACTCTGTTGTCAAAATTGGAAATGTGAAGACATGTGATGGTAATCAGAACCTATTAAGCAGGGTACTCTATGTACCAACAATAACTAAGAATTTAATGAGTGTTGGTCAGATTGTGGAGAAAGGTTTGCAGGTCAGATTCACACAACATGGAGCATATGTGGAGGACCCAAAACAAGGATTCAGAAGGATAGCCAAAGGGGAGAAATCAGGTAGATTATTTACATTTGAGCTAGAAGATACAAAAAACATTGCTTTGTATAATTACAAGGATCAGACACTTTCAGAACTAGAGATATGGCATAAAAGATTAGGGCACATAGGAGAAAGGACTCTCAAGCAAATGTGCAGGGATCAATGTGTGCTTGGGATACCTAATGTATCCAAGCATTACATGATTTACAAATGTGGATCATGTCAATTTGGTAAGTCTCACAGATTACCCTACTCAAGGAAAGGTTTCATGCATGAAGACTACCTAGACTTGGTACACACAGATGTTTGGGGACCTAGCAAGGACCCTTCCATTTCTGGTTCAAGGTATTATGTGTCCTTCATTGATGACTATAGCAGGTGGACCATTTTATATTTTATGAAGCATAAAGATGAAGTGTTTAATTGTTTCAAGAGGTATCTTGCACTTGTTGAGAATCAAACAGGTAGAAGCTTGAAGAGGCTAAGATCAGATGGTGGAGGAGAGTATTTCTCCAATGAGTTTGAAGATTTCTTGCAGGAAAGAGGCATCAAGAGGGAGATCACTACAAGGTACTCACCTGAACAAAATGGGGTAGCAGAAAGAAGGAATAGACTTATAGTGGAAACAGCTAGGTCTATGCTCAATGAAAAAAGTTGCCAAATTACCTATGGGCAGAGAGTGTGTCCACTGCCACTTACCTCATCAATAGGTTGCCATCCAAATCACTTGATGGCATGACTCCATATGAAGCTTGGCATGGTAAGAGACCCTCTCTAGATCATTGCAAAATCTTTGGATGTATAGCATATGTGCATATTCCCTCACAGGTAAGAGGAAAGCTAGACCCAAAGGCAGAGAAATGTATCTTCATTGGTTATGATTTGAACCAAAAGGGATACAGATTCTACAACCCCACAAACAAAGGGTTCAAGGTAAGCAGAGATGTCATATTTGATGAGAATGACTCATGGTATGAGAATGAATGCAGGAAAGTGAGTCTACCCTATGACATGGAGGAAGATTTTCCAAAGCTTACCAAGGAAGAGCCAACTCAGCAAGAAGACTCAAGCTCAGATGATGATACCATAAACCTTGAAGAGTTCAAAGCTTGGAAATCCAAAGGAAAGATGAAGATGAAGCAATTAGAGGATAAGCCAGAAACTTCTACTCAAGCAATGAGGAGATCTCAGAGAGAGAAGAAGAAGCCTATCAGATTTGGGTATGACACATCACTTGTAACTAAACATTCTGTATATCTTGCAAAAGACTTGTTGAATGAAGAACCAGGTACCTATGAAGAAGCAATTACAAAGCCAGAATGGAGAGAAGCCATGGATGAGGAGATAGAAGCCCTCAAAGAGAGTGATACTTGGGACTTGGTACCCAAGAAGGACACTATGAAGGTAATAGGATCCAGATG
>CM035438.1:25096906-25109406 GCA_020310875.1 Ceratopteris richardii
AATAGGATTAAGCAACACCACTTCATCTCTGAAGACTATCCACCATCTCTTCCAATAGTGTTATCAAAGCAACCACAATCAAGATGGAGATGGATTTCCATCCTTCATTGATAACTTGGACAGAAATAACTACTCAACATGGTAGCTAAGGATGCAAGCCTAGCTTCAAGGGAGAAGTCTATATGGATACATCTCAAGAGATGAACAAATGCCAATCTTAAGGAGTCCTATACTTTAGCATTCACTTTTAGGTAGAGATTTGAATTTGAATTCAAATCCAAAAGCTTCAACAATAACTATAAAAAGAGGATATGAAAGGCCCACGTCTATCTCAAGATTCAGAGATCATTTTTATATACTTTCATTGAGAAGAGCAGCTCACCTCATAGCTCACTCAATTCGCAAAAGACATTTTATTAACCATTTTGATGGTTTTTGGAAAATTGTTTACTTTTGAGTTTTCTTAATCTATGGAAATTCTTCATGCATGTAATAGTATAATGGATGATGTGTAAAAATCATAAAATAATAAAAAATTAGAGTTTTCGGAATTCCAAAACGCTAATTTCCTATAATATCCATACCCATATAGTAATTCATACTTTGAGAAGGCGAAAAGTGAAATCCTAAAAGAATAAATTATTTTATCTTTTATCCATTTCTAATAAAAAATTATAAAATAATAAAAAATTAGAGTTTTTGAAATTCCAAAATGACAATTTCCTATAATATCCATACCCATATAAAAATTCATACTTTTAGAGGGTGAAAAGTGAAATCCTAAAAGAATAAATTATTTTATCTTCTTCTTCTTCTTCTTCTTCTTCTTCTTCTTCTTCTTCTTCTTCTATTACATACAGAGGATATATAAGAATAACCTAATACAACAATACAACTAGCCACATATATAAAAAATAATACATAACAAAAATTGTAATGTCTGCAAATGAGTGACGTTTTAAGAAACAAGTGGGTCATCACTCTTGATAGATAAGTCTAGTAAATCTCAATCAATTATCCCTAACATGTACTAGCGTGACCACTATACAAGTTAAAGAAATGAAAAAGAGATACATGTCATCCTGGACCATCACATGTTGAGGTTGATAGTTGAACATCATCCACTATAACGCCTTGTAACGAATGTCCTCTAATAGTTACTATGAGTCATGGGATCCTATAATCTATGAAGGGGGCTTCCCGTACAACTTTACCCTCACTCATAGTAGTAGCCTTTTCTACTAGCGTGGATATGGAGGCTTCATCAATAATCTACAAGAGTTCTTATCTGAATTTTTCATCCATATCTATTAAATAAAAAAATATTAAGCTCCCTTTTAATGGATTTGAATAACCTTGAAGCCTAAAATTCCATAGGATCATGGGCTCTATGTGAGTGTTGAAACTCATCTCGGCCCTTGTTGAATGCATGCCCAATGACATGACTAGTAATTGTAATCTCTTCTTTTTGTTGTGCATCTTCACATGTTCTAGGCTAGTCCTCAAGTGCCCCCTTTTCCTTGTTCATTCCATTTTTGCTTTACTCTTGGAATGGCTTTGCTTGAAGAGCTTTCCCTGTGCTTCACATGTGCATAACAAAAGAGTCAGTTTCTTCTAGATGTGCTACTCTATTAGATGGTGATGAGACAATGGTTTCTTCTACAGATCCTTCCTTACTCGTAGGAAGCATTTTAATACGAGGCCTTGATGTGGATGACTTGTTCCTTAGGAAAAAATTGGTGTAGTGATCTCTAGCTTTTGGACAATTTCTGCAAGGGGGAATTCTCTAGTAGAGGACATTTTCTTTGATAATGTCCACATTTTCCAGATCTAAAAGAATTGATTGGTCTTCTAGGCCCATTTCCAAAATTACCTCAAGGATAAGTTTCGTAGGTGTTACCTTGACTTGGTATAGCATCCAATACATTTGCTAGTGGTCAGACGTCTCCTTGTCGCCAATATGCTTATGTTACTATCCCTCTTGAATGACATTCATGGGCCTTATGACCAACTTTCCTACATAACTAGAAAGTCACACTTAAAATAGGGTGGTAACTTACCACATAGCCTTATTCCCTACACATGATGCACCATAGTCCATTTTTTATGCCACTTCCTTGAAGTTCTTGTAGCTTCTATCGATGTTTTCCCAACTCTTTTTCCTAAGAATCCTCTATTTTTGTAACTTTAATGCTTGAATTTCATGGCGCAGTTGAGATATTGCACTTTCTTCTTCCTTATGGGACTTGCTCCTCTTTAGACTCTCAAGTTCTTTCCTTAATTGTGTCATTCGGTCTTTAGGTTCCACACAACATGGTACATTAGAAGAGCCTGTTCTATATTGGCATTGGATTTGCTCTATCCTTGTTGCTCTAGAAATGAGTTGTTCAATTCTTGCTATTGTGAGCACTAACTCTTTAATCTTGCGTTGTGTTGATATTTGAAGTGTTTTAACAAGCTACGTCTTCACAAGAAAGTCACGGGCACTGTTTTGTAGCTTATCCATGAATGCTTTGGCCCTAGTGAAAATTTCTCAAAATGTCTCACCAGTTCTTAGACGTAGGTCCTATAGCTCTCCAATGATATTTTCTTGTGTATTTCCTTCTTGGAACTATTTCTTTATGGAATCTTTCATTAATTCCCAAGTAGTAAAATGGTTCTTAGCAAATTCACTAAACCATTTTTTTTGCTAAAACCTCCAATATTTATGTGAAAATGATAGAAAATGCATATTTGCTTCCATTATCTACCTTGTTTTGTTGGATGTGATGGCTGGATACACTTAGAAGATCAAGCTGGTGCTGCAAAACCTGCTTCACACCTGCCCTCCTTTCTCTTCAGATATACTTAGAAGACTCCTTGAGCTTCCAAATGACACCAAAATATGCTATATGTACTTTGGAAAAGGTTTGAGTAATGACTTGATCAAAACAGACTACTTTGCAAATCACAAGACTTGAAAAGTTTCTATTTTAGTCTTGATACCTGCTCAGTATGACCACTGTGATTACAATTAGCAAAATTCCTTCTAGAGGTAGTCTATTAGCTTAGTAAGCTTCCATTTGCAAGTGGAATGAAAGAAAATGATAAATCACACTCAGAGAAATCACTTTAGCAAAATAAGGTGTACCCCCGATTTTTTAGGACACTTACAGTCACAGACCAGTGAGCACCCCGACTGAGATTTCTCTGTGATAGTAGATCCAATGGCCTTGAAACTTTGTAGGTGTATAGTAGACTTTGAGCTGAATCCAATGCACTTTGAATCATCCAATTTGGTTCAGTAGATCTTGAGATATGCTTCTTGGAAGTTGACAGACTTGGAGGTAGTCACTCAGAGAAAACAGAGACTATGAATGTATGTATATTGATTAACACTAATGATTGTACATTCCCATTGGCATGTAATGTGATGCTCAATGGTACTCAGAGGTGTAGGCTATGGTGTAGCTCATACACACTCAATGATTTGCTCAGAATTGCCTCGGGAGGAGTGAAGCTTACCCGCGACTTTTTACATAGCTATTTTATAGGATTTTTGAATGAATTTGAATTTGAATTCAAATTAAAGCTCCCTTGAATCTCTCCTCTAGACTTAGGGAGATATTCCCTCAACTAAATCATCTACCTTTTCCACGACTCTAGTCTAGTAGGTGTGATTACATGAGTGATTAAGTCATATTGACTTTTACATTGGATAAAAGGTAATAACCAATTAAGCATTGGTTTCTATGGTTCAAATATATCATTCAAGGGTTCAAACTTTTAGCCTTCCAAGGTTCCAATTGTCCAAGCTTTATGTTGAGTCTTCAAGGTACAAATCAAAGCCAAGTGTGAAGGCTTGATTTACACCAACAGCTCCCCCTCAAGCCAAACACTTTGGCTCAAGTCTTCATCTCTAGTCTTCAATTATTTCCTGCAATCCAATCATGGATTTAAATCTGCATAGCTTGCTTCCATCCAGAGCTTTAGTAAGCAAATCTGCACATTGTATATTAGTAGACACATATGATAATTGAATTTCTTTGCTAAGCAACTTCTCTCTCACATAGTGGTAGTGAACCTCTATGTGTTTTGTCCTAGCATGATAAATTGGATTAGCTGCTAGGTGAAGAGAACTTGTGTTATCACCAAATATGATTGGTGGCCTTGTGTATAGGCCCAATTCTGAATATAATAGTTTCAACCATATGGCTTCTTGAGTGGCATTGGCTAGCCCTCTGTATTCTGCCTCAGTAGATGATAAAGCTACTGTGGGTTGTTTCTTGGATGACCAAGAAATTGGTTTATCACCTGCAAAGCATATGTAACCAGATGTACTCCTCCTGTCATACTTGCAACCTGCCCAATCTGCATTTGAGTATACCTTAATATCAATGTCTGATGAATATGGAAAGTACAAACCATGATTTTGTGTTCCCTTTAGGTACTTTACTATCTTCTTGGCTGCCTCCAAATGTGGTACTCTTGGTTTATGCATAAATTGGCTAAGTACACTAACACCATATGATGTATCAATCCTGGTTAAGGTAGCATAATTAAGACTACCTACTAAACTTTGGTAACCTGTAATATCTTTGAGTTCTTCTCCTTCATGTGCACTGAGTTTGTGGTTGACCTCCATAGGAATGTTTGAGACTTAAGCTTCCTGCAAATTAAACTTCTTGACCATGTCCTGAATGTACTTCTTCTGAGTAATAAAGATACCTGAATTTGTATAGACCAATTCAAGTCCTAGGAAGTACTTCAATAATCCAAGATCATTGATCTTGAATTCCTTCATCATCTGTCCTTTGATGTGTCTAATCCCATTCACATCATTACCTGTAATAATGATGTCATCAACATAGACACACAAGTATATTACCTCTGAATTGTTTTTCTTTATAAACAATGAAGTGTCTGCTTTACTCATCACAAATCCTTGGTCTAGGAGGTAGGTGGTCAATCTGTAATTCCATGCTCTAGGTGCCTGCTTCAATCCATACAGAGCCTTCTTCAATTTACAAACATGATTTACCTTATTGGGATCTTCATAGCCAGGTGGTTGTGACATGTAGACTTCTTCAGATATCCATCCATTCAAGAATGCATTCTTCACATCCAATTGGTACATGTTCCAATTCTTGGATGCAGCTATACTCACCATAACTCTGATAGTTGGCATCTTGGCCACAGGAGAAAATGTCTCCTCATAATCAATGCCTTGGGTTTGTCCAAAACCCTTGGCTACCAACCTAGCTTTATACCTGTTCATTGTACCATCTGAGTTTCTCTTGAGTTTGTAGATCCATCTGGATCTTATCACCTTCATGGAGTCCTTCTTGGGTACCAAGTCCCAAGTATCACTCTCCTTGAGAGCCTCCATTTCTTCATCCATTGCTTCCTTCCATTCTGGTTTAGTAATTGCTTCTTCAAATGTACTTGGTTCTTCATTCAAGATATCCTTTGCAAGATATACAGAGTGCTTGGTTACAAGTGAAGTATCATACCCATACCTAATAGGTTTCTTCTTTTCTCTTTGAGATCTCCTCATAGCTTGAGTTGAGGATTCTGGATTGTCTTCCAGTTGCTTCATCTTCATCTTCCCTTTGGATTTCCAAGCCTTGAATTCTTCAATGTTGATGGTGTCTTCATCATCTGAACTTGTGTCCTCTTTCTAAGTTGGTTCTTGCCTGATAAGCTTTGGAAAGTCTTCTTCCATATCATAAGGTAAGCTAACTTTCCTGCACTCATTTTCATACCATGAATCATTTTCATCAAATATGACATCTCTGCTTACCTTGAAGCCTTTGTTTGAGGGGTTATAGAACCTGTATCCCTTCTGGTTCAAATCATAACCAATGAAGATACACTTTTCAGCCTTAGGGTCTAGCTTTCCCCTTACCTGTGAGGGAATATGCACATATGCAACACACCCAAAGATTTTACAATGATCCAAAGATGGTTTCTTACCATGCCAAGCCTCATAGGGTGTCATTCCATCAAGTGTCTTTGATGGCAACCTGTTGATTAAGTATGTGGCAGTAGATACACTCTCTGCCCAAAGATAATTTGGTAATTTTTTCTCATTAAGCATAGACCTAGCTGTCTCCACAATGAGTCTATTCCTCCTTTCAGCTACCCCATTTTGTTCAGGTGAGTACCTTGTAGTAATCTCCCTCTTGATGCCTCTTTCCTGCAAGAAATCTTCAAAGTCATTGGAGAAGTATTCTCCACCACCATCTGACCTTAGCCTCTTCAAATGTCTACCTGTTTGATTTTCAACTAATGCAAGATACCTTTTGAAACAATTAAATACTTCATCTTTATGTTTCATGAAGTATAAGACAGTCCACCTGCTATAGTCATCAATAAAGGACACATAGTACCTTGATCCAGATATGGATGGCTCCTTGCTAGGTCCCCACACATCTGTATGCACCAATTCCAGATAATCTTCATGCATAAAACCTTTCTTGGTATAGGGCAATCTGTGTGACTTACCAAATTGATAAGCCCCACACTTGTATATCATGTGTTGCTTGGATACATTAGGTATCCCAAGCACACATTGATCCCTGCTCATTTGTTTTATAGTCCTCTCTCCAATGTGACCTAATCTCTTGTGCCAAATTTCTAATTCTGATAGGGTTTGGTCTTTATAGTTGTACAAAGCAATATTCTTAGTGTCTTCAAGTTCAAAGGTAAACAATCTACCTGACTTCTCTCCCTTGGCTATCCTTCTGAATCCATGTCTTGGATCCTCCACATATGCACCATGTTGAGTGAACCTGACCTGTAGACCTTTTTCAACAATCTGACCTACACTCATCAGATTCTTGGTGATTGTTGGAACATACAACACTCTGCTTAGTAAATTCTGATTACCATCACTTGTTTTGACATTGCCTACTTTAACAACTGAATGTTTAGTGTCATCACTTGTCTACACTTGGTGCTTGCCTTTGGGTTCTTCCAAATCAGAGAGTAAGGCAACATTTCCAGCTACATGGTTAGAGCAACCTGAATCAATATAGAACAAATGATCATCATTGATACCTGATTTAGATGTCATGTTCATGATCAACAAGGAATCATCTTGATCCTCTGCATAATTGTTGTAATCCTTCCTGTTCCTGTATCCACCTTGATAATTGCCATTGTGATTGTAGCTATTGTTGTAATTATTGTTGTAGCCATGGTAGCCTTGAGATTGATTGAATCTGCCTCTGCTTTGAGAGTATCCTCCTCTTTGGTGACCTCTTCCTCTTTGGTTCTTGTAGTTTTTGTAACATTCATCTGTAGTATGGTTAGACAAGCCACAAATATTGCATGGAGATTGGTTATAGGGTCTCCCCCTACCTGACTTACCTCCTCTGCCCCTACCTCTAGATGATCTACCTCTCCCTGCATAGTTTGCTTGGGAGGTAGAGCCTTCTTCATCAACCTTCTTGCTTTTACCCTTGTCTTTAGTCTTCTTATCAGTATATAGGGCAGAGGGATTGTTACCTTTTGATTGCTCTCCATTCTTTGTGATCTTTGCTTCATGTGTAAAGAGTTGTCCAATCAGAGTTGTTAGATCAGGTGCTTGGATGTCCATGTACAAGTCCATTGCAGTGGTAAAGCTCTCCCACTTGTCATCTGCCTTTAGTCCATTGATCACTTGTCTGACTATTTGCTCTTCCTCAATTTCTTCTCCAACACTTGCAAGTTGATCTGCAATGTCTTTGACTTTGGTGACAAAATCTGAGACACATTGTTTTGATTGCTTTCTAAGAGTTGTAAACTCAATCCATAGCTGATTCTTTCTGGACCTTGTGCTTGATGAAAAATATGTTGACAAGGTTTCCCAAGTCTCTTGGGAAGTCTTACAATTCCTCACATGAGGTAGAAGGAAATCAGAAATAGAGTTTAGAAGATATGACCTTGCTAAAGCATCTTTAGCACACCATTGGTTGAGCCTCTCATGTTCATCCTTTGTAGGTAGGCCTCTGGTCTTGAATGAGGGCAACTCCTCATCTCCTGATATGTATCCATACAAGCTTCTCCCTTGTAGATAGGTCTTCATTCTCAATGACCAAGCCTGGTAATTATTTCTGTCCAATTTGTCAATAAAGGAAGGGAAACCATCACCCATGATTACCTTATTTGCTCTGATACCACTGTTGGATGTGATGGCTGGATACACTTAGAAGATCAAGCTGGTGCTGCAAAACCTGCTTCACACCTGCCCTCCTTTCTCTTCAGATATACTTAGTAGACTCCTTGAGCTTCCAAATGACACCAAAATATGCTATATGTACTTTGGAAAAGGTTTGAGTAATGACTTGATCAAAACAGACTACTTTTCAAATCACAAGACTTGAAAAGTTTCTATTTTAGTCTTGATACCTGCTCAGTGTTATGCTCAGTATGACCAGTGTGATTACAATTAGCAAAATTCCTTCTAGAGGTAGTCTATTAGCTTATTAATCTTCCATTTGCAAGTGGAATGAAAGAAAATGATAAATCACACTCAGAGAAATCACTTTAGCAAAATAAGGTGTACCCCCGATTTTTTAGGACACTTACAGTCACAGACCAGTGAGCACCCCGACTGAGATTTCTCTGTGATAGTAGATCCAATGGCCTTGAAACTTTGTAGGTGTATAGTAGACTTTGAGCTGAATCCAATGCACTTTGAATCATCCAATTTGGTTCAGTAGATCTTGAGATATGCCTCTTGGAAGTTGACAGACTTGGAGGTAGTCACTCAGAGAAAACAGAGACTATGAATGTATGTATATTGATTAACACTAATGATTGTACATTCCCATTGGCATGTAATGTGATGCTCAATGGTACTCAGAGGTGTAGGCTATGGTGTAGCTCATACACACTCAATGATTTGCTCAGAATTGCCTCGGGAGGAGTGAAGCTTACCCGCGACTTTTTACATAGCTCTTTTATAGGATTTTTGAATGAATTTGAATTTGAATTCAAATTAAAGCTCCCTTGAATCTCTCCTCTAGACTTAGGGAGATATTCCCTCAACTAAATCATCTACCTTTTCCACGACTCTAGTCTAGTAGATGTGATTACATGAGTGATTAAGTCATATTGACTTTTACATTGGATAAAAGGTAATAACCAATTAAGCATTGGTTTCTATGGTTCAAATATATCATTCAAGGGTTCAAACTTTTAGACTTCCAAGGTTCCAATTGTCCAAGCTTTATGTTGAGTCTTCAAGGTACAATCAAAGCCAAGTGTGAAGGCTTGATTTACACCAACATGTTTTACATAGGAATAAGAATCTTTTGACATGATCTTCAAGGTCTTCATGTGATAATCCTATAAAATAGAGAAATTTGATATTTTGTCATGATAGTAGAGTTTCTAGGTCTTCTTGAGTCGCTATATTGATGTGAATGAAAAGGGGTTGGATAGCCTACCAACTACTTTCCTTCTTGTTGCTTTGCAAGGGAGTCTTAAAGTTAGTGACCGAGTTATAGTCATGAGCTCCACACCCTATTCCTTAGGCTAAGAAAAATCCAAGGAAATGAAAAATTACCCCTTCAATATTTCCCAACAACTTTGCAATTCTTGTTCACTTTATAATATTGGTTCTCCTATGCTCAATCCGCCTTGTCCTAGTGGGTGTGCTAAATTTTGTTGGGGATTCTTTAGTTGAAAGGGATTTGAATTTTTGTAGGACAAGAATAGAGAAGAAGAGGAAAGACAAGCATATCAAATTAACAATAAGAAATACAATATCCTTGTCTTGAATGACGAAAAATAGTTCTTTGTATGCAATGCTTAAGCCCAAACCACATACACACACTCATGTATACAAAATACCACAATTCCTTCTGCAAATAACCTCCTCCATGTCCATCCTCATTCATTTTTCATACTCTTGCTCATGCCCCCCCCCTAGTGCATCTCAAGAATACTCCATTATGGTGTTTCAATTCACCGACATTGCTTCAACTACTAGTGTATATTGGTGCTCAATTTGATATCCCAAGAACCTCTTTTTGTGAAAGATGAAACCTTTCTATCTTGATGTGTAGTGTCTTTATAATAAAAGAACTTTTTAAATGGGGGGCCACACATAAACTCTTGTGTACCATTTCACCTCATCTCTTTTCCACTTTTTACTTTCATACCTTAAAATTGTGTGCATAAGGGAGGATTCACTTGCGCCTTCCAAAACACTTAAAAAGCCTTGAAAACCATTCAAGTAGACCTTTATGTGCAACTTTCATCCAAATTTTCCTACAAACCATTGTGATCAAACTATTTGTGTACCCAAGTTCTCAGCCACTTGTGCACCACCTGTGCACCACTTTGATAAGTCACCACTTTTACCTTTGACTAGCTCAACAACTCCTATAAAATTTTTCTTTGTATGATGCATATTGAGGACAAACAAATTATTTCTAACTACTCTGAAAGACATCACTTCTATACTTTAATTACATCAAATGCAATCACTTATTTTAAATAGAATAAATAATATAGTTTCATTAATTTGGATACAATAAATAAGTCTTGGGAAACATCACGCATGTACAAAACTTCAAAGATTTGGAAATCCTTCCATCGATTATTAAGAACTATTGTTTCTATGCCCTCCACTAGAAAGGTCCAGCTATTTCACCAAGAAATAAAAATTTTTAAATTAGAAGAAATATGGACCAATCAATATACTTCTAAAAGCATTTTGAAACTATGGAAAACACACAATCTTCCTCAATATACTCTATGGTGTTCAATGTCTCCGGTTGTTTATCAATTTGATTTTATCATCATCTATTTCATTAGAAAAATCTCATGTTGTTTTCTCTCGCCTAATTTTATGTCTATTCATGCAATGAACAAGTTTCTTACAAGAGAAATTTTTTTCCCTACTTACAATGTAGAACTACAATTCCTCTTATATTTGGAAGTACTCTTACTATTCTTGTGTTTACCTTTTCTTTTTCTTTTGTAGCTAAAACACATACTAAAAGCATATAGATTTGGTGATCACTTGTTGATCGTTTATGTGTCTTTGGTTGTCACGCATATGCATTAATACTAATCAACAACATAAAAACTTAGACGATAAAGCAATGAAATGTTTTTTTTTGGGTTCAGCTCAAAAAGCAAAGGCTGTCATCTATATTATCCACACACTAAGTTAATGCACTTAGCGGTGATGTTGTTTTTGTGGAAGATGCAATTGAAACCTTGCCTTCATGTAGCGAGGAGACACCAAATAGCTTGAAGGATGTGCATAATACTTTTTTCGTATTTTTATAGCCACACAATCAAGTGTTGATTCAAATGATGTAATTTATCATTCCTTATATATTCTAAATGATGATGAAGATCATTTCCTTTCTGATGCAGATCTACATGATGCACATGTTGACAACATGGATCACATAGAAAATGCTAGAACCATGCCTAAATGTCTTCTAAGAACTTTGATGGATAGCAAATTAGATGCATCTCTATCATATCACACTCGTTTTGGCTCTCACAAGGCTTCCTTTGCATCCTATTTCTATGCGATGGTTTTCTCTTGTTTTTATGATGAGAATGGTCCTATTATACGGATTAAGAAGCTCCTGGCTGATCTTGATGTGCAGGTAGACATCATTCCAATTTATGGTGACAATGTGTCAAGCATTCACTTTACAAACAATCCAATGTTTCATGCACAAAGTAAGCACATAGAAGTGCCTTATCATTATGTTCAAGAAAACATTTTGAGCAAGGATGTGGATATAAAGTTCATTAAAACTAAAGACCAGGTTGCATACATGTTTACAAAGTCCTTAGATGCTTCTAAGCTAAAAAGGTTCAAGGATGAAATCAACTTGTAAGATATGGCTGAAGGTGCAAGCTCACATGTGAGCTTGAGAGGGAGTGTTAAAAATAAAGAAGTAAGATCATATATACTTTGCAAAAAGGATTTTCTTCAAATAGAAGAAAAATAAAGAAATGAAAAATGGAATCATTTGCTTCATTAAGTAGTGGAGGCCAAAAGAGAATCAAAACCAAAAACCTAACTAGAAGAGAAGAGTGGCTACTCAAAGTAGTGGAGGAGTTATGGAGAAGACCTCTCAAACTCATCATGAGAGCTCATGGTCATTTGGTTAAAAAAGAGGTAAGAGAGGACACTTAATAAAAGAGGAAGAAGGCATTGAAGTCCCCTTGTAGGTAGTTTATTTGGTTTCAATCATTTTGTTCTCTTCAGTCTCATAGACTATGTCCAACTGCATACCAATTTCTAGGTAGCCTTATTGTGAGAGCCATATCTCTCAATATAAGTATCCATTTTTAGAGTTTAAATATTTATTGGAAAGCCTATCTTGCATACTTCATGTTTTTGAAAGATGTTTATCAAAATCGTTCTGCTCTGTGAGCAATTTAGTTTTTAGTGAAATCCAGTTTTTAGCCTAACAAAGTGGATAGGCAGCCTATTTTGAGGCAAAAATTTGCCAAACAAAAACTACTCTAAATTGAGTGTTTGATAGCTCATT
>CM035438.1:25116906-25161906 GCA_020310875.1 Ceratopteris richardii
GTATCATCTGCATGTGCCCTTCTTACTCCTGGAGTCTTCACAGAGGGCATTCCAAGTTCCTCATCAAGGCTCTTTTTTGAACCGCTTGAATCCCCATCAACATCTTCAAAACCTGCACATGTTTTACTACCAGCAGAAAGCTTTTCTTTACCTTTCTTGGATGTATTTGATAAATTTGCTGGACTAAAATTTCCACGCAATCTTCCACTCCATGGATTTGAGTTGGAACTATTGCTTGGTGATGCATCTGGTCCACTCAAAACCTGAGATTCTGCACTTGATTTTTCAGCATTTTCTTGGTCATTTGGTTCAAGACTCAGTTCTTCTTTGGCATCTGCATAGAAGCTTGAAATTTCATCAAATACCACATCTCTGCTCACCTTTACCAGTCGTGTGAGTGGGTTATAACATTTATATCCCTTTTGCTCAAGGGAGTATCAAATGAAGACACACTTTTCTGCTTTTGGATCAAGCTTCGACCTCAATTCATCTGGGACATGAACATATGCAATACAGCCAAAAACTTTCAGATGTTATAAGTTTGGCTTTTTACCTGTAAACTTCTCTTCAGGTGTAACTTGATGTATAATAGCAATCAGAGTTCTATTCATGATGTATATAGCAGTATGCACAACTTTTGCCCAATAACAATAAGGCATATTCTTCTCAGCCATCAAGGCTCTTGCTATTTCTGCAATATGTCTATTTTTGCATTCAACAATGCCATTCTGTTGTGGTGTGTACCTGCATGAAAACTGACATCGAATTCCATGAGTTTTTAGAAAACTACTGAACTCATTTGACATGTATTCACCTTATCCATTAGATCTTAATATCTGAATGTACTTCCCTGTCTTCTTTTCCACCATAGCTTTAAAATTATGGAAGTGAGTGAACACCTCACTCTTCTTTTTCATGAAATATACCCAGATTTTGCGTGTATGGTCATCAATGAAAGTAACATAAAACCTGCAACCGCCCATAGATGTGGTCTTTGTTGGACCCCAAACATCCGTATGTACTACTTCTAGTACATTCTCACTAACATGCTTATCATGTAGAAATGATGCTCTTGACTGTTTGCCAAATTGACATGTTGCACATACCTTTTGCATTTCTGCAACTTTGAAATTTGGTATTCCATGGACAATCTCCTTTGACTGCATCAATTTCAACCTTTGCAAGTTTGCATGTCCAATCCGTTTGTGCCATATCTCTATATTTGCAATAACTCCTGCATCTTTTGCAAACATGGTTGCATTCATTTCAGGAATCTTCACATTTAAGGTGAACATCCTACCCAGTTTGTTTCCTTTGGCAACCAATCATCCATCCGGCTTGTACTCTTCTACATATAATCTATCAGCATTGAACCTGACTTGTAATCCCTGATCAACCATTTGTCCAACAGAAACCAGATTCTTTGTTATATTTGGAACATGTAGCACATCAGCAAGATGTTTTACCTTCCCGTCCTCCATAGACAATGCTATGTTTCCTGTATGCTCAATAGGATGTGATGTATCATCACCTATTTCAACATATTCAGGAACTGGCATTTTCTACAAACTACTAAACCATTCTGCATGACCGGTCATGTGATTTGAAGCACCTGAATCAACATACCAGACATTATCATTCGATTTTGAAACACCAGCAGACATTGTATTCATCATGTGATGATGAACCATAAAGAGCTTCTCAGAATCATCTCCACTTGTGGATGCATAGTTGTTTTGTTGTCTTCTGTTATTTTGATTCTTCAACCTGCAATCACGTTCAAAGTGTCCAGGTTTACCACAATTCCAACATCCTTTACAATCATTACCTGAATCATTTCTTTGAAAATTTTTGCAACCTCTTTGGCTCCCCCTACCTCGAAACTGTCCTCTTCCTCTTGCATGATTTTGTTGTTGACCTTGGTCTTGGTTACTATTTCCTCTTCCACTTTCGAAACCTCTACCTTTGCCTCTTCCTCTGCCAGAGTAGAATACGTGCTCAGAATTGGGCTTTCCTTGGGAGTTTGAATCCTCACCAAGATTCTTTTCTTCAATAATCAGCATAGATACCAGATCAGCAAAATTTGGAATATTTTCCCTGGTCTGTATAGAAGTTATGAACTGCTTATATGCAGCTCCTAAACCATGAAGGCATACTTCCACCTTATCATCATCATCTAAATTCACCCCAATAGATGCAAGTGACTCACATATGCTTTTGATTTTCAGGGTATAGTCACTTACCAACATGCTCTTTTTCTCCAAGGTAAGTTGCAATTTTCGTGCCTTTGTATTGGTCTCATACAATGTGACCAAACTGTTCCAAGCCTCTTTCAGAGTCTTGGCATCCTGTATGTGTCCAATCATGCTATCCTGTATGCTAATAGATAGCCAGTACATTACCTTTCGTGCTCCTTGATTCAATTCCTCATATGCTCTTACTTGATCTGCAGTTCGATTCCTTTCTAGTAATTGTGGAGCATTTTTGTTCTCTCCTTCGATGTACTTCCAGTAGTCTTTTCCCATCAGGAAATTTGTCATTCTGAATTTCCAAGCATGGAAGTTGTTCTTGTCCAGCTTATCGCTCATAAGGCGACTCATTCCATCTGCATTTTCCATTTCTACAGCAATACACAACACTGCAAACCACTACCAGCAGCACTTCTGCTTGAACACGGTCACACTATGACGTGACAGTTCGATCTCAGAAAAACACAGTTTTCGTGTATCAACAATATACGGAATTGCTTGAAATTCTGGATCTAGAATATATGAGTGTTGCCAAACACAGCACAAGTTACAATTTTTGAAACTGACCTAGTTTTTCTGTGGGATCCACCTTGCGTGCTCGAAACGGAGGTCAAGATGGCTCCGAAACTTCTACCTTCACGCCAATTTTCGTAGCAAACAGAGGGTATTTGTGAAATCGCATTTTCTCCATGCCTTGCCACATAGTCTTCACCGTCGCCTTCTCCACGAGCTCTCTACAGTCAAGCAGGCTCTGATACCATGTCACGAGGAAGGAGATAAGGAAGAGAGGTCACACACACACTCTCACTCTCAAGGAGAAGCACACGCATAGATTGAGGCAAGGAAGAATGATCTTCTTCTTCTTCTTCTATTACATAAAAGGAATGTACAAGAATGACCCAAAAACAAGAATACAACAAGTGCAATATATAAAGATCAGTACATGAGGAAAATCCTAATGTCCGCGAATGAGTGAGCTGGCAAGAAACAAATGTGCCATCACTCTCAGTAGATAAATCTAATAAAGCTCAATGAAGTATCCCTGACATATACTGGCGTGACCACTATACATGTTAGAGAAACGAAAAACTGGTACGTGTCATCCTGGATCATCACATGTTGAGCTTGATATCTCAACATATGGAACCTTAGTATGAATGCAAAACATGCTTTTGTTGGATTAAAGAGTACATCAATCAATAACCATCTAGGAAAATCCTCTTTTTCTAATGTTTCTTTGAAGGATATGGCTTGTAAAATTAATCAAATAGTTGAGGCTGGCAGTTATCCTATTGATGCATATTGGTGATTATATTTCTATGGGCGGTCCTTATTTCAAGTTTGCACATGCTACTGTTGTGGATGTAAATGGGAAACCAGATTAGCCAATGTGATGCAACTGGAAGTGGCAGCTTTAAATACAATGTACTTGAGGAAGTGAACGTGGAAGAGGATATCTTTTCATCGCATGCACCAATAGAGCTTACAATCTCTCGTGGAAGCCAAGAAGAGTCTGAAGACTGTCAGGGAGTAGGTTTTATGTTCATTAGGAAATATTGTTGGCGATTCCGCAAAATGCAGAAATCTTGTATTAAGTCATGGTGCTATGATGTCTCTCCTTAGTCATTTGAATGAAAAATGCAAAGCAATCTATGCTAAGGAATGCAACTTGGATGCTTTCAAATTTCTATCTAGGGAAGCCTCCACCATATTTTGAATAGTGGTACTTCCCATTCTTGAGCATTTGATTCATTATGGTGATGAGGATGTTCTAATAGATCCTTGTTGGGCACTTTTATATCTTTCAGATGGTACAAATGATAAGATTCAAGTTGTGATAGAGGTTGGAGTCTAGAAGAGGATTATAGACTTGTTAATGCATCGTGCTCCTTCTGTTATTGTTAGAGTACTAAGGATAGTTAGTATTATTGTTACTAGAGATGATGCATAAACCCAGGTTATGATCAATTACCATGTGCTTCCCTACTCATTGAATTTGATATCTCTGAACCACAAAAAGAGCGTCAAGAAGGAGGCTAGCTCGACTATCTCAAATATTACTACTGGCAACAAGGAACAGATTTAGGCTTTGATTTATGCCAATATTATTTCTTCATTGGTAGAGTTGTTGGGAAATATAGAAGTTGACATCAAGGAAGAGGTTGCTTGGCTATTTCAAATCTAACCTCTAGAGGAACCCATGATCAGATTAGGTAGCTAGTGAATCAATGCTACATCAAAACATTGTGTGACCTCTTGACCTATTCTTGTAGATAGTTCATTTGGTTTTAGTCATTTCGTTCTCTTCAGTCTCATAAACAACCACATACCAATTTTTAGGTATCCTGATTATGAGAATCGTATCTCTCAATATATGCATCCACTTTTAGAGTTTAAATATTTTTTGGAAAGATTATGTTGAGCACTTTATTTATCTAGAATAAGTTTCTTAAATTCATTACGCTCTATGAGTTATTGCGTTTTTAGTGAAGTCGAGCTTTTAGCCTAACTAAGTGGACCATAAACCTATTTTGAGGCAAAGAATTGCCAAAACAAAACTACTCCAAATTGAGTGTTTGATAGCTCATTTGAAATCTGTTAGTGTCTAGTTTGAGTGAGCATAGTCTCAAGTCCATTGCATTCTTCACTTGATACCAGTTTTCATTTTAAGATTCAAGTATAGGTAAAATTCTTGATCCTGCGAAGGTCTTCTACACTTTCTGCTACGAATAGGAGAGGAATCCTTCAACAATTGGTATCAGATCATTGGACTAAAGCAAAGGAGAAGCTGCAAATCAAGGGGGAGCTTTGTAAAGTCAAGACAGAGCACCAGCACATAACTAAGGTAAAATTCAAACTTCGAAGTCTTCAATGGTTGATTTAGGACAACAAGTTGAGAAGTTTGTTGGTGCATGACAAACATCGATTGATGTTTTGGACAAAAGTTTGAAGTCAAAAGATGAAGCAAATATCAATACATGAAGATTGAAGTAAGTGCATAATTACAGAATGAAGGCTTGTATATACATGTACATTAAACATGCTTATACTTTTGCAATGGTCACAAGTTTGTACAAAGTACCTATATATACAAGTAGAAAGTCAGGGCATGTATGATAGATGATGAATGAAGAGTTGTAAGAGTCATTAGATACTTTAGAAGTGAAGAAGATATCTCTCATCAACCAGCTGTAAAGTTTTTCTGAATAGAAGAAAAATTACACCCAATATTTTGCTCAGTGCTCCTTCTGTGTTTAATCTTTTGTTGAATGCTTTTGTACACATCTAAGTTGTTGGAGTTAGACGTCTGCGGAAGCACGCGAACAACACAAGGAAGAAGAAGAAGCTTGGAGCACAACACACAAGACTGAATGTATTACTAGAGAATATACAAAGATAAGTAGCCCATTAGGGCAATAGGCGTATATACAAGCCGGGGGAAAAAAACCTCCTAAAGAATGAAAAAAGTGCCCCCGCGGTCCTAGAGTGTTCACACACATCACTACCTAAATATATCAACAAATCCCCCCTGGGAGTGATGCGGTGAACAAGGAGCTGGCACTCATGTATAAGGAAGTGCCAAGCTATGTGGAAATCACTCCACAAAAGGAAGTAAGCCCAAAGCTTTGCGGAAAGCTTCAAACTTCTCCCTAGGCAGAGCCTTCGTGAAAAGGTCTGCAATGTTCTCCTGTGTGGGCACATATGCCAAGCTGATCTCCCTAGCAGAGAACCTCTCCCTGACATAGTGATAATGCACCTCAATGTGCTTAGTGCGAGCATGGAACACAGGGTTCCTCGCAACTGCCAATGTGCTCTAACTGTCAGTGAAGATGGTGGTGGCAGAAGACTGGCCAACACCCAAATCAGCCATAAGGCGTCTGAGCCACACACACTCAACAGTCGCTGTGAAAGCTGCCCTATACTCAGCCTCACAACTGGAAGTGGCCACAGTAGGCTGCTTCTTGCTCAACCAAGATATACATGAGCTACCAAGCATGAAGCAAAAACCACTGGTGGACACACGAGTGTCATAGCAACCAGCCCAATCTGAGTCAGAAAAAGCATGCAAATCTGGCGGTAGTGATCCCCCCTTGGGATAAAACAACCCAAGTAGCCGAGTACCACTCAAGTAGCGAAAGATGCGCTTAACCGCTTTCCAATGTGTGACTCCTGGGCAATGCATAAACCTGCTCATCTGTGAGACAGCAAACTGAATATCTGGCCGAGTAATGCATAAGTAAATCAAGCATCCAACAGCTTGCTGATAGAGAACAGCATCAAATGCATCTCCAACATCATGAAGACTCAATCATAAACCTGTCTCCATAGGAGTGGCAATAGGCTTACAATCTTCAAGGCCAAAACGCTGCAATAATATGTCAATATATTTCGTTTGACACAAAGCCATTCCACCATCAACGTGCATAAACTGAATGCCCAAATAGTGATGCAAATGCCCCAAATCAGACATCTCAAATGAGGCATGCAAATCAGCCTTAAAATCAGCAATATGTGTCTCAATAGGACCAGTGAGCAGCATGTCATCAACATAGACAAGAATGATCAGAAGCACATCATTAGCACGTTTAACATATAAGGTGCTTTCAGTTGGACTGTTCTCAAAACCATGTGCAATCAGATAGGCATGTATCTTCTCATACCAAGCACGTGGTGCTTGCTTTAAACCATATAATGCCTTCTTTAACCTGCAAACCTGGTTTTCATGCCCTTTCTGCACAAAGCCACGGGGCTGAAAAACATACACTTCTTCATGCAAGTCACCATTCAGAAATGCTGTTTTAATGTCCAACTGATGTACATTCCAACCATGATGGGCTGCAAGTGCACAAATGCTCCGAACAGTAGTCATACGACATGTAGGTGCAAAGGTCTCATCAAAATCAATGCCTCTTTCCTGTGCATAACCCTTTGCAACAAGCCTAGCCTTATACCTATCAATTGTACCATCAGGTTTACGCTTCAGCTTGTATACCCACTTAGTGCCAATGGCCTTCTTGCCAGGAGGCAAGTCACATATGTTGGAGAAACACTCACTAATTAGACATATATTTGAAGGTCAAATCTTAGGAAGAAAACCCCATGCCTATGTGAAGGGACAAATTCACAAATGTATCATATTTGTAAAGTTAGTTCACTTTAGTTCTAGAAGTTTTTTAAAATCACGAGAATACGAAAATCTATATAAGTTAGTTTGTATCAACTGACGCGGAGAGAGAGAGAGAGAGAGAGCAAGAGAGAAGAAGTAGAAGAAGGAGTTCATTTTATACGACTGAGTATAGTCGGGCTTCTCTGAGCGAGAAAGCATCTGTAAAACTTCTGAGTTTTCATAGCTATGAGAAAGAACTGAGTAAAGTTCTTTGTATGAGTCTCTCTCCATCATCTCCATGCTTGCCTACTGTGTGATGAATTCAAAAGTTCATGTTTTCTGAGCAATTCGATGCCTGGCATCGAATCTTGGCTGATAAGTCATTTTTTCATTCTCTGTGTGTTAACTATTGTTGAATCTTCTAAAAATATGAAGTTTGTGGAGCAACTCGATGCCTGGCATCGAGTTTCAACATAAAATGGATGCCCGGCATCGACTTCTATCATATAAGTCATCTTCTTCATGTGTGTGTAAAATAGAGTGTTTCTGGTGCAGAAAAATAGCCAAAAAAAGCCCAAAGTCGATGCCTGGCATCGACTTGGACTGAAATTCTGATGGAGAATGTTAATCTCCAAAAGAACAACTTATTCTTGTGATTAGAGCACCTCTATACCAAGAATAAGTCAAAACCTTTCACATATTTAGAGGATCAACTTCTAATTATCAAAAGATGAACAAATCTGTGAAGAAGGTGATACACAGAAAAGTCTGCTGCACTATTTCCTTACATTGACTTATCAAACGTGTAAAGTTTTTGATGAAACTTTGTACGAATCATCTCCTAGACATTGCGCAACTATTCCAAGTTGAATTACTCCAAAAGATTAAGTATAGCTTGAGAAATCAACTTCTCAAGTTACCTATGTCAGAAACTGTACTTCTGAAAAGTCGATTCAGACACTCCTAACTTCTTAACTTTGATTCTCACAGTATCTAACCCGTTTTGCCAAATGCTTTTAGCCACGAGTAGATCACCTTCCAACTTAAAGATTAAGTGCTTGCTTGCACAAAACTTTAAACTATGGAGTGAGCACTGACCAAAAGATTAAACACGAAATTTGCGCCTGTTTTAGAGAACTATAGACATTCAACACATATGAATGTTCCTGTTCACAATTCTCCTAGCCTGTTTACAATTGGACTCTGAAATTCAGGTCACAGGCTCATTAACTAACAACTTAGATATCCTCAAAAGGATTTTACTAATGATCAAACACAGAAGGAGCAGACACGAAAAGATCGGGCGCAATATTTCTTCATTAACTCAGAAAATTACAACTGAGTGATGAGAGCAAACACAAATTCACTTTCCACTATCTCATTGCTTCTATCTCTCTAATTCTTGACTTGTAACTATTGTCACATATGCTCTCATATGCTCTCCTCCTAATGCCCCGACTTTTCTCAAGGTATTTATAGATAATTTGTACATAATTTTTACTGAACAAAAGTTCTAAGTCATCTATGACTATGCTAATGTACATATGTGTACAAAACAACATTCTGACTTCTTCTTCATTTTGCAAATGTCTTCCATTGCTTCATTCTGATCATAAGCATTCTCCAAGATCTGTATAATCACCAATTTGTGATTGGTTTGCTCCAACAGCTCCCCCTCAATCACTAATTGTGATTATTCCATTCTTCTTCACTCCTGCCATCTCCTTAAATCTCTGTAGCTTAGGTCCATCTAAGCTCTTTGTCATCATATCTGCCACTTGTTCTTTTGTTGGAGTGTACATCACTTCAATCTCTTTATCAAGTACCTTTTCCCTCAAGAAATGATACTGTATCTCTATATGCTTAGTCCTGGCATGAAAAACAGGGTTAGCTGCTAAATACAAAGAACTCATATTGTCTCCAAAAATTATTGGAGTACTATGATCAATCTCAAAACTTTTCATCAAGGTCTTCAACCATATGACTTCTTTTGCAGCTTCTACCATTCCCTTATACTCAGCTTCTGTAGATGATAAAGCAACTGTATGTTGCTTCTTTGAACACCAAGACACTAACTTGTCTCCAACATAACATAGATATCCATGGGTAGACCTTCTATCATCTGAGTCACCTGCCCAATCTGCATCACTAAACACTTTGATTCTTGTGTCAGAAGTGAAACCATAATACAAACCTTCACTTAGGGTTCCCTTGATATATCTGAGTACCCTTTGGGCTGCAATCCAATGAGTCTTCTTTGGACAATGCATAAATTGTGACAACACACCTACTGCATATGATAGATCTGGTCTTGTCAAGGTAGCATAGATTAGACTACCTACCAAACTCTGATATTTCTTCATGTCATTGAACTCTTCACCTCCATACCTGCTTAATTTATGATTTACCTCCAATGGTGTAGTTGAGGTCCTGCAATCTTCCATGTTAAACTTGACTAAAAGATTCTTCAAATATCTCTCTTGTGAAACATATACTCCATGTTGAGTATACACAATCTGCATTCCTAGAAAATAAGATAAGTTTCCCAAGTCACTTATCTTAAACTCCTTCTCTATTTGCTTCTTGAGTTCATTGATTCCTTGAGCATCTGTTCCTGTAATAATAATATCATCAACATAAATGCACATGTATATATATCCATTTTCACTTGCCTTCACTAGCAAGCTACTATCTGCCTTTGATGCTTGAAATCCACATTCATTCAAGAACTTGACCAATCTGTAATTCCAAGCTCTTGGGGCTTGCTTCAACCCATATAAAGCTCTCTTGAGCTTACACACATAATCTGATCCAATTGATTCCATGAAGCCTTCTGGTTGCTCCATATATACTTCATCTGCAATGTAACCATTAAGAAATGCATTCTTCACATCCAATTGTGATAATTTCCATCCTTTGCAAGTAGCAATAGCAATCAATGTCCTAATTGTAGACATCTTAGCAACAGGACTAAAGGTTTCATCATAATCTACCCCATAAGTTTGGGCATAACCTTTGACCACAAGTCTAGCCTTATATCTAGACACCTTACCATCTGCAAACCTCTTTGTTTTATATACCCACTTGCATCCAATGACCTTCTGATTCTTTGGTCTTGGTACTAACTCCCAAGTTTCATTTTCAAGTAGAGCATCATACTCTTCTTGCATTGCCTTCTCCCAATTCTGTTTACCTTTGGCTTCTTCATAAGTGGTTGGATCTTCTTCTGTTTTCACAATGTAAGCATAATCTCTTGTTGTTAGGAAAGATGTATCATAGCTATACCTTATAGGCTCTTTCCTTTCTCTTGTGGATCTCCTGATTTCTGCACTTCTTGAAGTCTCAGCCTCATTTGATTCTGGATCAAATCTTGGCCCTTCTTCTATATGATCCTGCACTCTACATCTAGAGTCAACTTCATCAACAATTTCTTCACATACTTTTACCTTTGCCTTTCTTTTCCTTTGAATTTCTTCAACACCTGCATACTCATTTGGTGATCCTGTATACCACATGTTTTGCTCATCAAATGTCACATCTTTAGTAACAAGAAATTGCTTTGTGGATGGACTCCACAACCTGTAACCCATTTGTCTATCATCATATCCAATAAACACATACTTCTCTGCTTTTGGTTCTAGCTTATGTCTTAATTGTGAAGGAACATAAGCATATGCAATACATCCAAATACTTTACAATGATCAAGACTAGGTTTCTTACCCCACCATGCTTCATAAGGGGTTCCTCCATCCAAAGCTTTGCAAGGCAACCTATTCACAAGATATGTTGCAGTGTTAATGGCCTCTGCCCATAAGTAATTTGGACAATTCTTTTCCTTCATCATGGCTCTTGCAAACTCTACAAGAGTCCTATTCCTCCTTTCTGCTACTCCATTTTGTTGAGGGGAGTACCTGCAAGTCACTTCTCTTTTGATACCTGCATTCCACAAATAATCATCAAACTCTTTTGAGAAATACTCTCCCCCTCCATCTGATCTTAACCTCTTTAGTTTTTGTCCTGTAATCCTTTCTGCATAAGCATGGAAATGTTTGAATGTCTTGAAAACTTCTGATTTATCCTTGATTACATACAAAGTAATCCACCTGGTTGCATCATCAACAAACAATACATAATATCTGGATCCATTTATGCTATAGTCCCTTGAGGGACCCCATACATCTGTATGAACCAATTCAAGCATATTTGAATACTTGTACCCTGATTTGTTATAAGAACTTTTATGTGCTTTACCTAATTGACAAGCTTCACACTTGTACACCATATGTTGCCCTTCAATGTTTGGCAATCCAAGCACCACCTGATTCTTTGACATCTCCTTTATAGCTCTCTCATTGAAATGACCTAGCCTTTTATGCCATAGGTCTAATTCAGATACCTTTTGACCTCCATAGGTAAACAATGCATGTCCCACATTACCTTGGACCTTGAGAGTAAACAATCTTCCTTCCTTTTTACCTGCAATTATGGTTCTATATCCCTGATTTGGATCTTGTACATAGACACCATCATTTGTAAATCTTACCTCATATCCTTTCTCCACAATTTGCCCTACACTTATCAAATTTTTAGGAATAGTAGGGACATAAAGTACCTTGCTCAGAAGTGTACTTCCACTCTTTGTCTTCACTGATCCAATGCTCTCCACTTTATGTTTAGTATTGTCACCTGTTTGAACTATATGTCCATTCACCCTTGCTTCCATATCAGTCATCAAGGATAGATTCCCACTCAGATGGTTGCTACACCCTGAGTCAATATAAAACACTCTTTGATCTTCTCCCATTGATTCATGAGTTGCATTCAAGATAAGAGTCATGTCATCCTTCTGATCTGATGCATAATTGTAATAATTATTGTTGTAGGACTGAGATTGGAAGTTTCTTCCACCTCCTCTACCATATGATGTCCTACCTCCTCTTCCTCTGAAATTACCTCTTTGGTTTCTGCCTCCTCTACCTCTTTGACTATAATTCTGATTGTTGTATCCTCCACTTTGATTGTTATACCAACAATCATTTGCCAAATGATTTGTTCTGCCACAAATCCAACAAGCTTTAGCATTATCTTTGTTCTTACCTCCTCTTCCTTTACCCCTGAAATTTGTCTTCCCTTTTGTGAAGTTGGCTTGATTTGAATTCCCTTCATCATCATTTGATTGCTTTCCCTTGCCATTCTTTTTCTTGTCCTTGGAATACATAGCTTGACTTGTACTTCTATCATTGTCTCCTTTAAGATCCTGCTCAAAGGTTAGCATGTGTCCTAGCAATTGATTAAGGTCAGGAGTAAAGTGATCAAGTGACAACTCTATGGACAAGATAAAAGGCTTCCACTTCTCATCACCTCTTAGACCTGTAAGTATTTGTCTTACCAACTTTTCTTCTTCAATATCTTCATCCACTGCTCCCAAGCTATCTGCAATATCTTTCATCCTTGCCACATAATCTGAAATTGATTGTGAGCTCTTCTTCTTGAAGGTTGTGAACTCAGCCCATAGTGAGGACTTCCTTGACTTAGTTGTATTTTGGAAATGCTCTTCCAAGGCATTCCAAACATCTGTAGCACTTTCCAAACCTCTGATGTGAGGTAGAAGGTAATCATTTACAGACATGTAGATGATACTCCTTGCTTGAGCATCCTTTCTCATCCAAGTCTTCAACATTGCAAGTTCTTCCCTAGTAGGAATACTTGGATCTGCAAACTCTGGTTTTTCTTCATCTCCTGTAATAAATGCTATAAGGTCTTTGCTCATGAGGTGTGCTTCCATCCTCATGGACCATGCTGGATAGTTCTCCCTATCTAGCTTATCAATCTGCAAGCTTTCTCCCATCTTGTGTCCACCTGTGTATTGAAAACTTCAAGCTTTACAAACAATGTATGTACCTTTACTTCGAATCAAGACTCCTTTTGCCTTTCTTGATGTCAATTTGTCTTCTCCTCGAACTTTGACTCCAAGCTTTCACTTCTTGATCCTTCAAATGTTGAATCTCTTGAATCTGCAGCAGTCGGGATCTTTCTTTCTTGAAATTTCTTCAAATTGATGTCTCCTGCTCTGATACCACTGATGGAGAATGTTAATCTCCAAAAGAACAACTTATTCTTGTGATTAGAGCACCTCTATACCAAGAATAAGTCAAAACCTTTCACATATTTAGAGGATCAACTTCTAATTATCAAAAGATGAACAAATCTGTGAAGAAGGTGATACACAGAAAAGTCTGCTGCACTATTTCCTTACATTGACTTATCAAACGTGTAAAGTTTTTGATGAAACTTTGTACGAATCATCTCCTAGACATTGCGCAACTATTCCAAGTTGAATTACTCCAAAAGATTAAGTATAGCTTGAGAAATAAACTTCTCAAGTTACCTATGTCAGAAACTGTACTTCTGAAAAGTCGATTCAGACACTCCTAACTTCTTAACTTTGATTCTCACAGTATCTAACCCGTTTTGCCAAATGCTTTTAGCCACGAGTAGATCACCTTCCAACTTAAAGATTAAGTGCTTGCTTGCACAAAACTTTAAACTATGGAGTGAGCACTGACCAAAAGATTAAACACGAAATTTGCGCCTGTTTCAGAGAACTATAGACATTCAACACATATGAATGTTCCTGTTCACAATTCTCCTAGCCTGTTTACAATTGGACTCTGAAATTCAGGTCACAGGCTCATTAACTAACAACTTAGATATCCTCAAAAGGATTTTACTAATGATCAAACACAGAAGGAGCAGACACGAAAAGATCGGGCGCAATATTTCTTCATTAACTCAGAAAATTACAACTGAGTGATGAGAGCAAACACAAATTCACTTTCCACTATCTCATTGCTTCTATCTCTCTAATTCTTGACTTGTAACTATTGTCACATATGCTCTCATATGCTCTCCTCCTAATGCCCCGACTTTTCTCAAGGTATTTATAGATAATTTGTACATAATTTTTACTGAACAAAAGTTCTAAGTCATCTATGACTATGCTAATGTACATATGTGTACAAAACAACATTCTGACTTCTTCTTCATTTTGCAAATGTCTTCCATTGCTTCATTCTGATCATAAGCATTCTCCAAGATCTGTATAATCACCAATTTGTGATTGGTTTGCTCCAACAAATTTGATGCTAGGCATCAAATTTTTTATTTTTGGACATTAGGAATACTAAAACAGGCAAGATTTCTAGTTTTGGAAGGTCATACAGGGTCATCTTGTGAGGGCCATAACTTGAGTTCTAGAGCTCCGTTTGATGCATATGATAGCTTGTTGGAAAGCTCTACGCTTCTAGTTTCAGCCTATAAAGTTTCATGGAGAAAGCATACTTGAGCTAGGAGAAATTAGCAAAATACTGAAGGTATGTCATTTCGGTGACTAGGAATTTCTGTAGAAGCAAAGTTCTCACTTTAAGTTATTATTTCTCAAAGTTTGGAGTGGCAATGAGTTAATGGTGACCATAGAGGTGTTCTAGTGTCACATTAATTCATTTCTTGTGGTGTTTTATACATCAACAAGTGGTATCAGAGCAGAAAGATTCTCGATAGCAGAAGACGACAAAGGTACGAGAAGTTTTGTAAAGTTTTCCATTAAAGTTTGAAAGGTGAAGCATTTGAAGACACAAGGCATCAAAAGGTTACTTCAAAAGTATCCTCATACACAAAGAACTTCAAAAGGTATTATCCTTTATCCTTTAAGCTCACAGGGTGCAGCAGAAGGAAAGCACTATGGCAGATCATATCTCCATTGACAAACTGGACAGAGATAATTACCCCGCATGGGTAATGAGAATGGAAGCCTTACTTATGAGTAAGGATCTCATGGTATATGTAACAGGTGAAGAAGAGAAGCCAGTATTCGAAGATGAAAGCCGACCAAAGAAAGAAGAACTTGATGCTTTAAAGCATTGGCAGAAGAAGGATGCAAGTGCAAAAGCATATATCTACAATACAATCTCAGATCATTTGCTACCACACATCAGAGGATTGGAATCATCAGAAGATATATGGAATGCATTGGAATATCATTTCCAAAGCACTACTAAAGCACGGAAAGCAAGTCTATGGTCAGAGTTTACATCATTCAAGAAGAAGCCAAGTCAAACCATTAGTGATTATGTCACTAAGATGAAGGATCTAGCAGATAGTCTTGGATCCATAGATGAAGATGTTGAAGATCACAGATTGATTGCTCAACTACTTGCAGGCTTGAGAGGCGATGAAAGGTGGAAACCTTTTGTCTTATCAACAGAACTTTCATTAAATCATTATGTTCCAGATTTGAACCAGTTGCTTGGTTTGATGCTCACATATGAGCAAGACTTGAAGGGAGATGGAGATAAAGGACAAAGTTCTGCAATGTACATGAAGAACAAGAAGAAAGGAGATAAAGGTAAAGCAAAGGATGAAGAAGAGTCAACTTCTCAAGTTTATTATGCAAGAGGTAAAGGCACTGGCAGAGGAAGAGCAAGAGGTTTTGGAAGAGGAAGAGGTAATCAAAATAACAACAAAAAGGCTTGCTGGATCTGTGGATTGAGTAATCATTTGGCTCATGACTGTTGGCACAACCAACAAGGATCAAACCAGAATCAAAACAACAATAGCAGAGGTCGAGGTGGAAGATATCAAAGTAATTTTCAAAGAGGTAGACAAAGTCAAAGAGGAGGCTATGGTAGAGGTGGAGGAAGAAGTTGGGGACAGAATCAATCCTACAACACCACCTACTACAACTATGCAAATGACACACAGAATGAAAGTCATACATCATTGATGATGAATTCAATCAGCACATCAGACAAAGAAGATCTAAAGGTATTTTACATTGACTCTGGATGTTCTAATCATTTGTCAGGAAACATAGAATTGATGTCAGATTTGGAAAAAGGCATTTCTAGTCACACAGTTCAAACTGGTGATAATACAAGACATAGTGTACATTCAATTGGAAAAGTGAAATGCAAGAGTGGAGCAGATTTGCTAACCAATGTTTTGTATGTTCCTACAATACCTAAAAACTTGATTAGTGTGGGACAGATAGTTGAAAAAGGTTTTCAAGTCAGGTTTACAAATGAAGAAGTATTTGTGGAAGATCCAGAGAATGGATATAAACAGATTGTCTCTGGTAAGAAAGAAGGTAGACTCTTTACTTTAAGAGTGCAAGGGAACATTGGTCAAGCTTTGCTCACACATGGTGAAGCAGTGATTACAGAACTTGATCTCTGGCATAAGAGATTAGGTCATTTCAATGAAAGAGGAATTAAAGCTATGGTTGCTAATCAGTCTGTACTAGGATTACCAAATGTGCAAAGTCAACATATGGTTTATAAATGTGAAGCATGTCAAATGGGTAAAGCACACAGGTTACCATTTCAAAAGAAAGGATTCAAACATGATGGAGTACTTGAGCTCATTCATACAGATGTATGGGGACCAACAAAAGAAGGATCTATCAGTGGCTCAAGGTATTATGTTCTTTTTATTGATGATGCTACAAGATGGATAACATTATATGTTTTGAAGGAAAGATCAGAAGTGTTTGGAGCTTTCAAGCATTTTCATGCATATGCAGAGAGAGTCACAGGTCAAAAGCTTAAGAGACTGAGGTCTGATGGAGGGGGAGAATACTTCTCCCAAGAGTTCAATGATTATCTTTGGAATGCAGGTATTAAGAGAGAAATAACTTGCAGGTATACACCACAACAAAATGGTGTAGCAGAAAGAAGGAACAGGACTTTGGTTGAGTTTGCTAGAGCTATGCTAAAGGAGAAGAACTGTCCAAATTATCTTTGGGCTGAGGCTGTAAATACAGCTACATATCTTGTGAATAGATTACCATGTGCAGCTCTGAATGGAATGACTCCATATGAAGCTTGGTGGGGTAAGAAACCAACACTAGATCATTGTAGAGTGTTTGGATCAATTGCATATGCTTATGTGCCATCACAACTTAGGCATAAACTTGAACCAAAGGCAGAAAAATATGTGTTCATTGGTTATGATGAAAAGCAGATGGGTTACAGATTGTGGAATCCTCTAACCAAACAATTTATTGTTTCTAGAGATGTTACATTTGATGAACAGAAAAGTTGGTATGCAGATCAAAGTCATACAGCTGAAGAATTTGAAGAAGAGGTAAGAAGATGTGAGAAAGGAAAATCAATTGTGCAGGTGAATAGAGATGAAGACTATATGCAAGCAAGTACATCCAGAAGTGGATTAACAAGAATGAATGAAGAAGCTCCTATATTTGATGAAGAGGTGTATCCAGAAACTTATGAAGAATGTGAACCAAGAAGGTCAAGCAGGACAAGGAGACAACCAGAAATGTATTCTTATGATACTTCTTACATAACTCAGAAGAACTATGCATATATGGTCAAAGATGATGAAGAACCTCAGAACTATGATGAAGCTAAAGGTAAAAAGCAATGGGAAGAAGCAATGAAGGAAGAGTTCAATGCACTGGAGGAGAACAAGACATGGGAACTTGTTCCTAAACCAAATGGTAAGAAAGTAATTGAAAATAAATGGGTTTATAAAGTGAAGAAGCTTGCAGATGGAAGTATAGCCAGATACAAAGCTAGATTGGTGGTGAAAGGCTATGCCCATACCTATGGCATAGATTATGATGAGACATTCAGTCCTGTAGCTAAGATGTCAACTATAAGGACAATCATTGCTATTGCAGCTTCAAAAGGATGGACCCTAAGTCAATTGGATATAAAAAATGCATTCTTGAATGGATACATATCAGATGAGGTATACATGGAACAACCTCAAGGGTTTATAGATTTCAGGTATCCAAATTTTGTTTGCAGGTTGAGAAGAGCATTGTATGGATTGAAGCAAGCTCCAAGAGCTTGGAACTATAGACTGGTGAAGTATCTCAATGATCTTGGATATCAAAGTTCAAAAGCAGATTCAAGTCTACTTATCAAAAGAACAGAGGAAGGTACAATCTACATTTGTATTTATGTAGATGAGATTATAATCACAGGTACTTCAGATGAAGGAATCAAGGAGGTAAAGAGATTACTTGAAAAAGAATTCAAGATCAGTGACCTAGGAAAGTTATCATACTTTCTTGGAATGGAAGTTACTTATACAGATCATGGCATATATGTGTCACAAGAAAGGTATCTTCTGAACTTGTTGAAGAAGTTTGATATGGAAAATTGCAGAGAAGCTTCAACTCCACTTGAAGTTAATCACAAGCTCAGTAAATATGATGGTGCAGACTACAAAGATATGAGGAAGTATCAATCTCTTGTGGGTAGTTTGATTTATGCTACACTAACAAGACCTGATCTTAGTTATGCAGTGGGAGTTTTGTCACAATTCATGCATTGTCCAAAGGACCCACATTGGATTGCAGGTCAAAGAGTTCTCAGATATATCAAAGGAACTATAAAGGAAGGATTATATTATCCTTTTACATCAGATTTGAAGTTGAGAGCCTATAGTGATTCAGATTGGGCAGGTAATCAAGATGACAGGAGATCAACTCATGGTTACATGATATACATTGGTGATAAGCTTGTAAGTTGGTGTTCCAAGAAACAACATACAATAGCATTATCGTCAACTGAAGCAGAGTACAAAGGACTTGTGGAAGCAGCTAAGGAAGTCATATGGATGCAGACATTGTTCAAGAGCTTAGGCATTGATCAAGGTACACCTACAATACATGGAGATAATATGAGTTCACTTTATCTTGCAGCAAATCCAGTATTTCATGCAAGAACAAAGCACATAGAGATACAGTATCATTTTCTCAGAGAAAAGGTAATGGAGAAGGAGATTGAAGTGGAATACATTTCTACTAAAGATCAATTAGCAGACATAATGACAAAGAGCTTGGATGGTGTGAAGACCAGCAGATTCAAAAGCATGGCAGGAGTAAAAGAAAAGAAGATGATATGAAGAAACAGGGAATGTCAATTAGTGATTGAGGGGGAGCTGTTGGAGAAACACTCACTAACTAGACATATATTTGAAGGTCAAATCTTAGGAAGAAAACCCCATGCCTATGTGAAAGGACAAATTCACAAATGTATCATATTTGTAAAGTTAGTTCACTTTAGTTCTAGAAGTTTTTTAAAATCACGAGAATACGAAAATCTATATAAGTTAGTTTGTATCAACTGACGCGGAGAGAGAGAGAGAGAGCGAGCAAGAGAGAAGAAGTAGAAGAAGGAGTTCATTTTATACGACTGAGTATAGTCGGGCTTCTCTGAGCGAGAAAGCATTTGTAAAACTTCTGAGTTTTTATAGCTATGAGAAAGAACTGAGTAAAGTTCTTTGTATGAGTCTCTCTCCATCATCTCCATGCTTGCCTACTGTGTGATGAATTCAAAAGTTCATGTTTTTTGAGCAATTCGATGCCTGGCATCGAATCTTGGTTGATAAGTCATTTTTTCATTCTCTGTGTGTTAACTATTGTTGAATCTTCTAAAAATATGAAGTTTGTGGAGCAACTCGATGCCTGGCATCGAGTTTCAACATAAAATGGATGCCCGGCATCGACTTCTAGCATATAAGTCATCTTCTTCATGTGTGTGTAAAATAGAGTGTTTCTGGTGCAGAAAAATAGCCAAAAAAAGCCCAAAGTCGATGCCTGGCATCGACTTGGACTGAAATTCGATGCTAGGCATCGAATTTTTTATTTTTGGACATCAGGAATACTAAAACAGGCAAGATTTCCAGTTTTGGAAGGTCATACAGGGTCATCTTGTGAGGGCCATAACTTGAGTTCTAGAGCTCCGTTTGATGCATATGATAGCTTGTTGGAAAGCTCTACTCTTCTAGTTTCAGCCTATAAAGTTTCATGGAGAAAGAATACTTGAGCTAGGAGAAATTAGCAAAATACTGAAGGTATGTCATTTCGGTGACTAGGAATTTCTGTAGAAGCAAAGTTCTCACTTTAAGCTATCATCTCTCAAAGTTTGGAGTGGCAATGAGTTAATGGTGACCATAGAGGTGTTCTAGTGTCACATTAATTCATTTCTTGTGGTGTTTTATAAATCAACAACATAAAGACCATGTACCATTCTTCATTATAGCATCATATTCAGATTGCATAGCAGCCATCCAATTTTCTGAATTTTGTGCTTCATCAAAAGAAACAGGCTCATTCTCATCACAGAGACTAGATGCAGCCATAGCATAGCAATCCGATATAAAGGAGGTACTATGAGAGCCTGAACGAGTACGATATGACAAAGGTGCATCTAATTTGCTGTCACGCAAAGTCTGCACCAGCCATTTTGGCATAGTTTTTGCCTGCTCAATATCAGCTCTCTCATCAACAAGTGCATCATGTAAATCTGCATCAGAAATGGATGATCTGCATCATCATATGAAACCTGCAAAGGCTGAGAAGTTGCCTCATTAGGACCAGCACTAGCCTGTCCACCTGTAAAAAGAGGCATCAAAGTATCATACATGTCTTTGGAGCTAACAGATGTCTCCTTAGTACATGAAAGCAATGGCTGAATAGCATCTTCCACAAAGACAATATCACGGCTAACTAGAATGCGTTTAGTCTGTGGATGATACAGAGGATAGCCTTTACTTTCAGAACTGTACCCAACAAAAATACATTTTACTGCCTTATCATCCAATTTTCTGCGATGTTGTTCAGGCACTAATGCATATGCCAAACAACCAAAAACACGCAGATGAGCAACAAATGGCTTGCGGTCATGCCAAGCCTCATATGGAGTGATAGACTGCAACGCTTTAGTGGGACACTTGTTCAGTACATATGTTGCACACATGATAGCCTCAAGCCAGAAACTATGTGGTAAAGCCTGACTTTTGACCATGCACCTCGCCATCTCCATGAGTGACCTGTTCTTTCGTTTAGCAACTCCATTCTGTTGAGGTGTATACGGCACCGTACACTGGTGTTTTATCCCACGTTCAGCCAAAAATGCATTAAAATCTGAAGACATATATTCCCCCCCTCGATCAGAACGGAGGGTGCCCATTTTACATGCTGATAGATTTTCAGCCAAAACCAAAAACTGTTTGAAGCACATGAACACTTCGGACTTTGCTTTGAGTGGATATACCCATGCATGCCTGGAAAAATCATCAATGAAAGTCACGAAGTAAAGGTAATTTCCAAAAGAGGGTGTCTGCATAGGACCACAGACATCACTATGTACAAGCTGCAATTTCTGCGTAGCCCGAACTGAACCATCTTTTGGAAAGGAAGAACGCTGCATTTTGCCCAAAATACAGCCTGCACAAACATGTTTTCCTGGTGCCTCAAGTTTGGGCAAAGAGGACAACATTTCAGATTTCTGCAGGCGTAACAAACTAGCAAAATTCAGATGACCAAAGCGTGCATGCCAAAGCTTTGCATCTGTCATAGCCTGAGAATCATGAACTGCACATGCCGAATCATTCACAGATCTTTCATAGTCTATGAGCTTATACAGCCCACGACATAAAATGCCAGAAGCAATAATCACATCGCCATTTGAGAGATCATGGACTGTACACTTATCATCAACGAATTTCACAACCAAGCCAATCTTGGCTAATGCAAAAACTGATAACAGGTTCTTTTTTATCCCTGGCACAAATAAAGCATCTGAGAAAGTGAAAGAACTACCATCAGCAGTAGTCAGAATGATCTTACCAACTCCCATAACAGGAAAAGAGGAGTTATTGGCGCATGTGACAGTATTCCCTGTAAGGGCAGGCTCGAGTGAAGAGAAGAAACTGCGCTGCGAGGTAATATGTTTGGTCGCCCCACTGTCAAAGTACCAAACATCTGAGTCTATTGCAGACATGCACTGATCATGAGAAGATGGGTCAAAACTGCAGACAGTAGTAAACGCCCATTCTTCTTCCTGCACAAGATTTGCAGACTCTGTTTTTGGTGTAGAGGCCTCTGCAACAACCATTCCAGCCTCTTTCTTCTTTGCCTCTTTAGCAGCCAGTTTTGGACAGTTCTTTATAATATGATCATTTCCTTTACAGTACTTGCAGAACAATTTCTTCTTTTCTGATTTCTTATCATCTTTATCCTGGTTCTTCGACGATTGTGCAGCATTTGCAGATTTCTGCTTACTAGTAGAAGAGCTCCATTTTCCTTTGCCCTTCTCACTAGCCAAGAAAGCTTGATGTGCAACACGCATAATGGACCTGTTCTGCCTGGACTGATCTTCCTGCAATAGAACAGACACTAATTCCTCAAATGACAAGGCATTCGGATTGCCTTTCATCATCAACCGAAGAGTAGAGGCAAAACTCTGATATGAATCAGGAAGACCATTCAGAAAGGTCTGCACAAGTGAGCTATCTGGTATAACCTCATCAGAAGAAATCAATTGTTCCTTCAGGTCTTTGATCTTTGTAAGAAAACTGTCCATAGAATCACCTTCATTCATGTGCTCACTCTCCAACTGTTTTCGGAGGTAAGCAACACGAGCCTCATTCCTAGCCTGGTACAAAGTGGTAAGTGTATCCCAAGCATCCTTTGCTGTTCTGCAAGAGCGAATGTGAGGAATAATGGCACGTTTGACAGACAAAGCTATCAATGCATGTGCCTGGGCATCTCTGCCATCCCAACGAATCTGCTCTGCAGTAGGTGCAACAGAAACAGCAGCACGAACAGGAATCTGCGGAATATCAACTTCGACACCATCTTCATCAGCTCCAACACCTGTATTTGCAATACCTGTTGTTACAGGTGTAACAGGACATCTTTCAACACCCTGCACAATGTTCCACAATCCTTTTGCAACCAGTACATGTCGCATCATATAAGCCCATAATGGGTAGTTGGTACCATCCAACTTATCCTCAACAGCCAACATACGGAATACATCACTGCTTTCAGCCATGGCCGGTGACTAAAATACCTTGATGCAGAAAATTGACTGTATCTCAAAAAGTTGAACGGAATTGCCCAGACGAGTTCTACTAGACCTGTAGCAGACTTCGAGATGCTTAAACTGGCGAACAGAAACTGGTATATACCTTTGGCACAAAAGGACAAAATAGCCTGCACAAGCGCTGCGATAGTGCGTTCGAAGGCCGAAAGAGCTCAGATGCTCACCAAATTTCATGCGAATCTGAGACTACAAACGGAGGAGTGTCGACGGCGCCCTAGAAGAAGCGACGACCTGCTCTGATACCAATTGTTGGAGTTAGACGTCTACAGAAGCACGCGAACAGCACAAGGAAACTAGAGAATTACAAAGATAAGTAGCCCATTAGGGCAATAGGCATATATACAAGCCGGGGGAAAGAAACCTCCTAAAGAGGGAAAAAAGTGCCCCGGCGGTCCTAGAGTGTTCACACACATCACTACCTAAATATATCAACATAAGTCTATAGTTGATTCACCTCTGTACAAATTTTCAAATCCTAATTCTAATCAGGTTGAAAGAATTGAGAGTAGGAACATTTACATATGTAAATCTGAAGAGGAGAAGACTGCAATAGGTGCAAATCTGATGATAATGTTTTGGTCAGCTCTCCTTCCACAGTGTAAAGTTTTGAGCAAGCAAGCACTCATTTTTGAAGTTTTAAGGTAAGCTACCTATGGCTAAAAACATTTCAATAAACGGGTTCTTTTTTAAGAGAAATTTGCATTAGAAGTTGCACATGTCAAAGTCAACTATAGAGAAGTACACTTTTAATAATAGGTGAATTGTTTGGAGTAAATATCAAGATTTACTAAACCTTTTGAGAAACATTAGCTTGGAGAAGGTGCATAAACACTAGATGACATATTATATAAAGTTTCATTGAAAACGTTACAAGTTTGATCACTCAATGAGTGAATTAAGTGCAGTAGACTTTTTTGAGTAATCACTCTCTTCAGAGTTAATGCAAAGATTGATCTGGCATTAGTCTTTTAAAATTCGTTAAGGTTTCGAGTTGTTCTTGATATAGAGGTGCTCTAACATCAAGGATAACTTGTTCTTTTGGAGATTAACACTCTTCATGAGTGGTATCAGAGCAAGAATTATCAAAATTGAAGAAAGGAGGACCCCGACTGTTGTAGCTATACAGAAATCAGCCTTTGAAGATTCAAAAGGTGAAAGTTTGAAGTGAAAGCTTGAGGAGGAGACTTAAAGCTATCAATAAGATCAAAAGCAACTTCATTCAAACTAAAGGTACATGTATTCCTCACAAAGCTTGAAGAATTTAATACACAAGTGAAGAAAGCATGGGAAATTCTCTTCAGATAGAGAAATTGGATAGAGAAAACTATCCTCTTCCTCCACGAGGATGGAAGCTCATCTCATGAGCAAAGTCCTAATAGGTTATATCAGAAGTAAAGAAGAAAAACTAGAATTCGGATATCCTCGTGTTCCAAATAGGGATGAACTCTCAGATTTCAAGACATGGATGAAGAAGGATGCTCAAGCTAGGAGCATAATCTACATGGGAGTCAATGACTACTTGCTACCTCATATTAGAGGCCTTGAAAGTGCAAGTGATATATGGAATGCTTTGGAAGAGCATTTCCAAAACACTACAAAGTCAAAGAAGGCATCTTTATGGGTAGAGTTTAGCACATTCAAGAAGAAGGCTTCTCAATCCATTTTTGATTATGTAGCAAGGATGAAGGACATTGCACATGCATTAGGAGCAGTTGATGAAGACATTGAAGAGGATAAATTGGCAAGCCAAATCCTCATAGGTTTGAGAGGAGATGATAAATGGAAGCCATTCATTTTGTCTACTGAACTTTCACTAGATCACTTCACTCCTGATTTGAATCAATTGCTAGGACATATGTTAACTTTTGAGCAGGATGTAAAAGGTGATGTTGATAAAAGTACATGTCAAGCAATGTAATCAAAGGACAAGAAGAAGATTAACAAAGGCAAGCAACAATCAAATGAAGAAGAAGGTACAACTAGCCAAGCTAACTTCCTAAGAGGAAGAGGTGGTGGCAAAGGAAGAGGTAGAGGTAGAAGCAATAAAAATGGAGTCAAAGCTTGTTGGATTTGTGGTAAGACTAATCATTTAGCACATGAATGTTGGCATAATAATCAAAATAATGGAGGGTATAATCAGAACTTTAATCCAAGAGGAAGAGGTGGTAGAAACCAAAGAGGTAACTTTAGAGGTAGAGGTAGTAGAGGTTACTTTGGAAGAAATGCAGGTAGAGGACGTTTCTGAAGTCAATCCTACAACAGTACCTACTATAATTATGCTTCAGATGAGAAGGAGGATTCAACCTTGATTATGAATGCAACTTGTGAAAGACAAAGTGAAGACCAAAGAGCCTTCTACATTGACGCAGGGTGTAGCAATCACCTAAGTGGCAACATAGCTTTGATGATTGATTTGGAAAATAAGGTAACTAATCATGTAGTTCAAACAGGTTATAATAGAAATCATAATGTGAAGTCAATTGGATCACTAAAGGCCAAGGATGGAGCACTCTTCTGAATAAGGTTTTGTATCTTCCTACCATTCCAAAGAATCCGATAAGTGTAGGGCAAATTATTAAGAAAGGTTATGAATTAAGGCTCACTAATGATGGATTTTTTGTGGAAGACCCTAGCAATGGGTATAAACAAATTATTTCAGGAAAGAAATAAGACTATTCACATTGAAGATTCAAGGCAATGTTGTTCATGCCTTGTTCACTTATGGAGGACATAAGATCTTTGAGTTAGATCTTTGGCATAAAAGGCTTGGTCATTTCAATGAAAGAGGTATTAAGGATATGATTAACAATGGTTAATTTCTTGGGTTACCTAATGTTGTAGGTCAACATATGACATACAGATGTGAGGCATGTCAATTAGGTAAGGCTCATAAGCAATCATATACTAAGCATGGTTTCACGTATTCAGAGAAGCTTGATTTGGTACACACTGATGTGTGGGAAACATCAAAGGATTTTAGTATTAATGGTTGCAGATATTATGTGATTTATGTTGATGATGCTACTAGGTGGATCACTATATATGTGATCAAAGATACATTAGAGGTATTCAATACATTTAAACATTATCATGTGTATGCAGAGAGAATCATAGGGCAAAAATTGAAGAGACTAAGGTCAGATGGAGGAGGAGAGTATTTCTCTAATGAGTTTAGTGATTACTTATGGAATGCAGGTATAAAAAGGGAAGTTACTTGCAAGTACTCTCCTCAACAAAATGGTGTTGCAGAAAGGAGAAATAGAACTCTTGTTGAGTTTGCAAGGTCAATGATGAAGGAGAAAAAGTGTCCCAATTATTTGTGGGTTGAGGCTATAAATAGAGCCACATACTTGGTTAATAGGTTACCATGTAAAGCTTTGCAAGGTATGACACCATATGAAGCTTGGTGGGGTAAGAGACCTACCTTAGATCATTGCAAAGTGTTTGGATGTATACCGGAAGAATATGATGCATTGATAGAAAATGAAACATGGATTTGGTTCCTAAATCAAATAGTCAAAAGATCATTGGATGCAAATGGGTCTACAAGACAAAGAGATTTGCAGATGAAAGTGTGTCTAGGTATAAAGCTAGACTTGTTGTGAAAGGGTATGCTCAGGCATATGGTATAGATTATGATGAGACTTATATTCTTGTGGCAAAGATGACAACCATAAGGACACTCATAGCCATTGCTACATGTAAAGGTTGGAAACTATGCCAATTAGATGTGAAGAATGCTTTTCTTAATGGTTACATTTCAGATGATGTTTTCATGGAGCAATCAGAAGGGTTCAAAGATAAAAGGTATCCAGAATATGTACGTAAGCTCAAGACAGCTTTGTATGGTTTGAAGTAGGCCCCAAGGGCATGGAATTATAGACTTGTGAAGTTCTCAAGGAAACTTCGTTTCCAAGTGTCTAAAGCAGATAGTAGCTTGCTTGTTAAATCAAGTGGTGATGGGTTCATTTACATGTGCATATATGTTGATGACATGATTCTTACAAGTACATATGAGAAGGGCATACAAAGTCTCAAGAAGCAAATACAGAAAGAGCTCAAGATTATTGACTTGGGAGACATCATATTTCTTGGGGATGGAGATTTCATATACTTAACATGGAGTATATGTGACTCAAGAAAGGTATTTGAAGAACCTATGTATCAAGTTTAAAACGGAAGATTGCAGGGTAGCACCCTACTCCAATGGAGGTGAATCACAAATTGAGCAGATATGGAGGAGAAGAACTCAAGGACATGAAGCTATATCAAAGTCTGGTTGGTAGTTTAATCTATGCTACATTAACTAGGCTTGATTTGTCATATGCAGTTGGAGTGTTGTCTCAATTCATGCATTGTCCTAGGAGAGACCATTCGGTTACAGGACAAAAGGTGTTAAGATACATTAAGAGTACACTCAAGGAAGGCTTGTATTATGGTTTCACATTAGATACAAACATCAAGATATATAGTGATATAGATTGGGCCGGTAATCCTGATGATAGGACATCAACCTATGGGTACTTACGTTATGTGGGAGATAAGTTAATGTCTTGCTGTTCTAAAAGGCAACACAGAGTTCCTTTGTCATCTACAGAAGCAGAGTATAAAGGTATGGTTGAAGCTACAAAAGAGGTTATATGATGGAAGACTCTCATGAAGAGTTTTGACATCATTCAAAGTACACCCACTATTCATGGAGATAATATGAGTTCATTGTATCTAGCTCCTAAACCTATTTTTCATGCCAGGACTAAACATATTGAGATTTAGTATCACTTCTTGAGAGATAAGGTGATTGATAAGGAGATTGAAGGTGTATATACTTCAACAAAAGATCAAATTGTAGATATGCTAACCAAAAGCTTGGATAGACCAAATCTACAAAGATTTAAAGACATGGCAGGTATAAAGAAGATGGAGAAAACCTCAATTGATGATTGAGGGGGAGCTTTTGGTGCATGACAACCATCAATGGATGTCTTGGACAAAAGTTTGAAGTCAAAAGATGAAGCAAAGATCAATACATGAAGATTGAAGTTAGTGCATAATCAGAGAATGAAGGCTTGCATATACATGTACATTAAACATGCTTATACTTTTGTAATGGTCATGTGCTTGTACAAAATGCCTATATATACAAGTAGAAAGTCAGGGCATGTATGAGAGATGATGAATGAAGAGTTTTAAGAGTCATTAGATACTTTAGAACTGAAGAAGATATCTCTCATCAACCAGATGTAAAGTTTTTCTGAATAGAAGAAAAGTTCCACCTGATATTTTGCTCAGTGCTCCTTTTGTGTTAATCTTTTGTTGAATCCTTTTGTACAAGTATAATTCTATAGTTGATTGACCTCTGTACAAATTTTCAGATCCTATTGTACTCAAGCTGAGAGAATTGAGAGTAGGAACATTTACATATGTAAATGTGAAGAAGAGAAGACTACAGTAGGTGCAAATTCGATGATAATGTTTTGGTCAATATTCCTTCCATTGTGTAACCTTTTGAGCAAGCAAGCACTCATTCTTTAATTTGGAAGGTAAGCTACCTATGGCTAAAAGCATTTGAATAAATCGGTTCTACTTTAAGATAAGTATGCATTAGAAGTTGCAGGTGTCAAAGTCGACTATACAGAATTACAGTTTTAGATGTAGGTGAATTGTTTGGAGTAAATCTCAAGATTTACTAAACTTTTTGAGAAAATTTAACTTGGAGAAGGTGCACAAACACTAGCCAACACCTTATACAAAGTCTGATTGAAAATTGTACAAGTTTGATCACTCAATGTATGAATTAAGTGCATTAGACTTTTTTGAGTAATCACTCTCTTCATAGTTAATGCAAAGATTGATAATCTGGCATTAGTCTTCCGAAATTGGTTAAGGTTTTGGGTTGTTGTTGATATAGAGGTGCTTTAACATCAAGGATAACGTTTTCTTTTGGAGATTAAAACTCTCCATCAAAATTAGATATAAGATAATTATCAGTCTTAGAGATATAGAATGAAAAATTACCTTAAAGGTAAAGTTTTATGAAGTCTAGTTAGAGGAGATGATCCACAACCAGTGGATCTTCAAGATCCAAACATTACTCCAGCCCAAAGGAGAGAATTTTTTGATTGGGAAGAGAGGAATCAAAGGTTTGAATTTTGAAATTCAAATAGATGCTCTACCTAAAAGTACTCCTCTAAGTTAGGAGTGACTTTAACGAGTGAGATTTGTAGCTTTTAGTTCTCCAAACTCCTTAAGATATGTGGACTTATAATATTCCCTCAAAACTTTATCTTTTATAAGAAGTAAATGTTCAAGCTTTACAAGCAAGGGTTCATGTGATCCTTCAATCATTTGCACATAGCTTCTTCAATGCCTAGCCAAGTGTGAAGTCTTGGCACAAAAGTATAAGTTCATTGTGGTAAAGTAGGGCATTAGGCAAATGATTGTTAGCAAAAGCATGGAAGGCCAATTGGAGGCAACCAAAGAAGACAAAATAACTATGCAAGTACATCAAGTGAAGGAGACAAGCAAACCATGCTTGCCATGAAGCATGAGTACAACAACCCGACAAGTGATGATAAAAAATGGTTTATAGATTCAAGTTGTAGCAACCATATAACATGCCAAGGAGATTTATTCAGAAAACTACAAGCTCCAATTGGAAATGGATGTGTGGAGACCGGTGATGAAACTCAACATAGAATTAAGCATGTTGAAGATATCAAGCTTGGAGACAAGAAGGTATTGACTCATGTTCTTCATGTTCCTACTATTACATTAAAGAACTTGATTTGAGTAGGACAAATAGTAGAGAAGGGAAATCATGTTATCTTCAATGAAAAGGGTTGCTTTATAAAGAATCCAAAAGAAGGATTCAAGATCATTGCTCAAGGAAGGAAAGAAGGTAGGATGTTCACTTTGGACATTCAACAACCACATAGAAAGGTGACATATATTCAGTTTGGAAACAAGAGGATTGTTGAAATCAATTTGTGGCACAAAAGGTTTGAACATATCAACATTCCCAAGCCCAAGAACATGAGCAACCATGAAGTGGTAAGAGGTCTTCTAAGACTCAATGATGCTGGACTACATGAGTTTTGTGAATCATGCCAACTAGGAAAGCAAACTCGACAACCATTCAAGAAGAGCAACTATGTGGCAAGGAATGTCCTCGACTTGATACACACGGATGTATGGGGACCATCAACAACCATCGGTGGCTGGTAATAGATATTTTGTCTTTTTTATTGATGAACATTAAAGAAAAGTATGGATTTTTGCATAAAACAAAAAACAGATGTATCCATGTTCAAGAGATATCAAAGCACAGGTAGAAAAGGAAACATGATGCTACATAAAGACCTTGAGGTCCAATGGAGGAAGAGAATATTTCTCCAAAGAATTTTCAAATTTGCTTTATGAAAATGGCATCAAGCAACAATTTACATGTAGGTACATGAGTCAAAAAAATGGAATAGCTGAAAGGAAAAATAGACAAATCGCACAAGTTGCAAGATGCATGCTCAACGAGATGAAGGTGCCACTAAACTATTGGGCTGAAGCAGTTAGTATGGCTATTTACTTGATGAAGAACTGCACAATGGTTGGAGTGCATAATTTGACTCTCGAGGAGGTTTTTTGCGATAAGAAACCTGATCTTACACATCTCAAAGTTTTGGATGCATATTTTATGTTCACATTCCTCAAGAACTAAGGACAAAGATAGAGCCAAAGTCAAAAAAAATGTATTTTCATAGCATATTCATGGGAGCAAAAAGGATATAGGTGCTACAATCTAGTGACAAAGGAGCTACGAGTCTCATGAGATATGGTATTTGATGAGCTAAGAACATGGTTTGGAGACAATGGGAAAGAGAAGATTCTTTAAGAAGATTGTGAAGAGGGGAGACTAAGGAGTCATTCCTCATCACCAACATCAGGTTATGAAAAAATTGAAGTTGAAAGTGCTACCCAAAATAGTGACTCAAATGCAAGTGAAGAAGACTATGAAGAGGTGATTATGCCAAAGGTAAATTTGAACCGATTGAAGAAGCAATATTTAAAAGGAAATGAAAGGAGGTCTTTGAGAGCAAGGTATCCAAATCAAAGGTTGAGCTACGGTAGTTTTATTGCAAAGCATTTTGCATATATGACATAGGTGGTCAAAGACAAAGAACTAGATGCATATGAGGAAACATGTACACAAAAAGAATGGCAACAAGCTATGCAAGAAGAGATCAAAGCTCTCAAGGACAATCACATATGGGAGCTAGTTCCAAAGGCCGAAGATATGAAGATTGTTCGAAATAAATGAGTGTTTAAAATAAAGAGAAATGTTGATGGCTCTCTAGCTAGGCATAGAGCTAGACTAGTAGCAAAAGGATTCAAGCCAACTCACGGCATCAACTATGAAGAGACTTTCAGTTGGTTGCAAAGATGGGAAAAAATAGAACCTTGAGTGTAGTGAGTGCAGCAAGGAGATGGCCATTGTACCAAATTGACATAATAAATGTTTTTCACAATGATGAACTTCAAGAAGAGGTATACATGAGTCAACTGATTGGATTTGAAGATAAAAAGCATCCAAATTTTGTTTGTAGATTAAAGAAAGCTTTGTATGGGCTAAAGCAACCACTACTTGCTTGGAATCAAAGATTAGTTGAGTACCTCACAAGGTCTGGGTATAGTCCAAGTAGTGCAGATCCCTCTCTCTAGATGAAGAAAGAAGAAGGAAAGGAACTATACATTTGCATATATGTTGATGATCTCATCATAGCAGCAAGTAATGTTGCAAGAATACAAGAGATAAATAGAAAACTCGATAAGGAGTTTAAAATTTTAAATCTTGGTAATCTGAAATATTGTTTAGGCATTGAGGTAGTCTACGGGAAAGATGTCATCTACTTGATGCAATGAAAGTACTTACTCGATGTCGTTTTTAGATTTAGAATGAGTGAATGCAAACCACTCACTCGACCTAAGGACACAAATGTGAAACTATGCTCAACTGATGGAGAGAAGTTACATGATGTAACTACATATAGGAGTATTATAGGTTCATTTATCTATGCTATGATCACAAGACTAGATTTGTCTTACATCCTTGGATTTCTTTCTCAATTTATGCAAACTCCAACAAGCGAACAATTAAATTCAGCCAAACGAGTGCTAAGATATGTGAAGCACACAATCAATCATGCCTTATTTTATAGGTATGATGAAGAATTGCAGGTAAAGGGCTTCAATGATGCTCATTGGGTTGGTTCGAAGGAAGATGGAAGATCCACTTCAGGTTATGTGTTCATGATAGGTAGCAAATCTATCACATGGAGTTCAAAGAAGCAACCTAGTGTTGCACTATCATCTATAGAAGCTGAATATAGAGGATTAGCCTTTGCAACTTGTGAATCTATGTGGATTAAGAAGCTCTTGGATGATCTTGATGTGCAGGTAGAGATCATTCCAATTCATGGTGACAATGTGTCAAGCATTCACTTGACAAACAATGCAATGTTTCATGCATAGAGTAAGCACATAGAAGTGAATTATCATTGTGTTCGAGAAAAAAATTTGAGGAAGGATGTGGATATAAAGTTCATTAAAACTAAAGAACAGGTTGCAGACATGTTTACAACTTCCTTAGATGCTTCTAAGCTAAATAGGTTCAAGGATGAAATCAACTTGCAAGATATGGCTGAAGGTGCAAGCTCACATGTGAGCTTGAGGGGGAGTGTTAAAAATAAAGAAGTAAGATCATATATACTTTGCAAAAAGGATTTTCTTCAAATAGAAGAAAAATAAAAAAATGAAAAATGGAATCATTTACTTCATCAAGTAGTGGAGGCCAATAAAGAATCAATCAAAAGAGAATCAAATCCAAAAACTGAACTGGAAGAGAAGAGTGGCTACTCAAAGTTGTGGAGGAGTTATGGAGAAGACCTCTCAAACTCATCATGAGAGCTCATGGTCATTTGGTTCAAAAAGAGGTAAGAGACGACACTTAATAAAAGAGGAAGAAGGCATTGAAGTCCTCTTGTAGGTAGTTTGTTAGGTTTCAATCATTTTGTTCTCTTTAGTCTCATAGACTATGTCCAGTCGCATACCAATTTGTGGGTAGCCTTATTGTGAGAGTCATATCTGTCAATATAAGTATCCATTTTTAGAGTTTAGATATTTACTAGAAATCATATCTTGCATACTCCATTTTTTTGGAACATTTTTACCAAAGTATTTATGCTCTATGAGTTATTCCGTTTTTAGTGAAATCTAGTTTTCAGCCTAATAGAGTGGATAGGCAGCCTATTTTGCGGCAACAAGTTGCCAAACCAAAACTACTATTAATTGAGCGTTTGATAGATCATTTGAAAGCTAGTAGTGTCTAGTTTGAGTGAGCAAAGTCTTAGGTTCATTGCATTCTTCGATTGGTATCAATTGTCCTTTTAATGTTCAGCTATAGGTAAAACTCTTGATCCCGAGAAGGTCTTCTACACTTTAGGCTACGAAATAGGAGAGGAATTCTCCAACAAGGTGCACCATCAATATGTCAAGGAGAGCTGCTCTATTAGAGAGATAAGTTTGGATTATGTGCTCACACATGCTAAAGATGCATACCTTTTTATGTAGGCTTTGGGTAGGGATAAGTTTAAAGACGTTCACAAAGCTTTTGGCTTACTTCCTTTTGTGGATTCATTGCTTTCCACATAGCTTGGCACTACCGTATACATGATTTCACTTATTTTTGTGCATTCACTTGCAAATAGATTATGTATTGTGTTGTGCTCAAAGCTTCTCCTTCATCATCTTCTTGTTCTTGTGCTTTCATAGACCTCAAACTCCAACACTTGTAAGCTATTTGGCTCTCCTTTTTCTTTTATCTGCATTGATTTCTATTGCACTCTTTAGTTCTCCATTCTAGCTCTCCATCTAGGAAGCTTCACATGTTCATGTGTTGGCACACTGAGTATTGTGAAGCCTAGATAACAACGCAATCGATGAAAGGACCCTCCAAAATGGAAATGACATTAAGACGAATGAAAGATTTAAAATTTCCAACTTAAAATCCTATCTTTTCCAAGGAATTCTAGAACATAAATTGTTTGTTAGTTTTTTTTCCTTGATGGCTGAATGGCAGTCTTTTTGAATGAGTGTATTTTCTTGTTCTTGACAGTAAGCACACGCTCTTTTCTCATGTCACTCAATTGAAGTATGTTATTATATATTTGCCAATTTTGGAATCGTACTTTTCTTACAGATCTTCCATCCTTACGAAAATTCACCGTGCGATCATTAGATGTGACAACCCTCTCACTCCCTCCGAATCTCCGGACGCTGACATTAGAGAGCTGCGACAGCCTTGAGAGCGTGGATGTGAGCGCAATTCAATTCTTTCTTTTTCCATTTTTTCCGTTTGTTGTCAGTCACATCAAACAGTGTTCAATTCAATTCTTTCCGTTTGTTGTCATTCACATGAAACGGTGTTCCATTGCAGGGTTCGCTCCCAAACTTAGAAGAAGTCCAACTATTGAGATGCGACAAGCTGGAGAGGCTTCCAATGCTTGGAAGTTCGCTGGTACGATTGACAATTATTTACTGTAATCGACTTCACTATGATGACAAGTGCTTGGAATTGAAAGGTACTCTTTAGTTCTCCATTCTAGCTCTCCATCTAGGAAGCTTCACATGTTCATGTTTGTTAGTTTCTTTTCGTGGATGGCTGAAGCCTGAACGGCAGTCTTTTTGAACAAGTGAGTGTGAGACTCTTTCTTGTTCTTGACAGTAAGCACAGGCTCTTTTCTCATGTCACTCAATTGAAGTATGTTATTATATATTTGCCAATTTTGGAATCGTACTTTTCTTACAGATCTTCCATCCTTACGAAGATTCACCGTGCGATCATTAGATGTGACAACCCTCTCACTCCCTCCGAATCTCCGGACGCTGACATTAAAGAGCTGCCACAGCCTTGAGAGCGTGGATGTGAGCGCAATTCAATTCTTTCTTTTTCCATTTTTTCCGTTTGTTGTCAGTCACATCAAACAGTGTTCAATTCAATTCTTTCCGTTTGTTGTCATTCACATGAAACGGTGTTCCATTGCAGGGTTCGCTCCCAAACTTAGAAGAACTCGAACTCGATGATTGTGTTCGACTTCTCGATGCTGACAAGTGCTTGGAATTGAAAGGTATGTACTGCCGTTACAAAATAACAGCATATTTCAGCTCTTCAAATTGAACCTGTAAACTAAAATGATGTTATGAAACTAAAATCTATGACTACGTTCATCATATCCCATCGTTTCTCCACAAAGAGAAGAATCTATGACCCATCCTTGAAATCACTACACTCTCTCAACTTTGATCCAAACACTCAACACTTTGATGTGGACTCCTAGTGACGTCAACTATGGACACTCATATATTCAACTTGGGTTATTTACTAACTTGGGTTATTTACTAACTCATATTTTTCCCTCCCCTTCGTAAGTGATCAGTCTCATTCATTTACAAAGATCATGTATATGTATATGTTTTTATTTAAAAATTGATTATTACATCTATATGGTTTACAAAATTGTTTATTATCTTTATATTGATATATATTAGATCTAAAAACTAACATTGACTCTTACCCTCATAATATCATGATGAGGTAGATGAATAGGACCACCACAATCATGAGGGATGGCTCTCCTTCCAACCTTATGCCCCTATGTACAGCTCTCTTACAAGGACAATTATTTACTGTAATCGACAATTATTTACTGTAATCGACTTCACTATGATGACAAGTGCTTGGAATTCAAAGGTATGAATCTTCTCATTCTGAACCTTTAAATAAGGCTTAGGCTAAAACACATACTAAAAGCATATAGATTTGGTTATCATTTTTTTATCGTTTATGTGTCTTTGGAAAATTGGACGACAAAGCAATGAAATTTTTTTTGTTGGGTTCAATTCAAAAAGCAAAGGCTGTCATCTACATTATCCACACACTAAATTAATTCAGTTACTGGTAATGTTGTTTTTGTGGAAGATTCAATTGAAACCTTGCTTTCATGTAGTGACGAGACACCAAATAGCTTGAAGGATGTGCAGGATACTTATTCCCTCTTTTTATAGAGAGACAATCAAGTGTTGGTTTAAATGATGTAATTTCTCATTATTTATATATTCTAAATGATGATTAAGATCATTCCATTTCTGATGGAGATTACATGATGCACTTGTTGATGACATGAACCACATATAAAATGCTAAAACTATGCCTAAATGGCTTCTAAAAAATTTGAGGGATAGCAAATCAGATGCATCTCTATCATATCCCACTTGTTGAAGCTCTCATAATGCTTCCTTTGCATCATATTTCTATGCAATGGTTGTCTCTACTTTTTATGATGCAAATGGTCCTATTTTTTAATGAAGGAGAACATTTAGGAAATTGGATGGATACTATGACCGCTATTCATAGTATTTGTGCACTTGTGGCTCATCATGATTGGAATGTTCATTAGCTGTACATTATAAGTACATTTCTAAATGGTGATTTACATGAAGAAATGTATGTTTTTTGTCCCCACGGTTTGGTGCAGAAAGGGCATGAAATAAAGTGTGAAAATTGAGATAGATAGATAGATAGATAGATAGATAGATAGATAGATAGATAGATAGATAGATAGATGGATAGATAGATAGATAGATAGATAGAAAGATGGATAGATAGATAGATAGAAAGATAGATAGATAGATAGATAGATAGATAGATAGATAGACAGACATACAGACAGACAGACAGACAGACAGACAGACATACAGACAGACAGACAGACAGAAAGACAGACAGACATACATATAGATAGATAGATAGATAGATAGATAGATAAACAAGTAGGTAGGTAGGTAGGTAGTTAGGTAGGTAGATAGATAGATAGATAGATAGATAGATAGATAGATAGATAGATAGATAGATAGATAGATAGATAGATAGACAGATAGACTGATAGACAGATAGACAGATAGATAGATAGGTAGATAGATAGATAGATAGATAGATAGATAGATAGATAGATAGATAGATAGATAGATAGATAGATAGATAGATAGATAGATAGATAGATAGATAGATAGATAGATAGATAGATATACAGATAGACAGATAGACAGATAGACAGATAGACAGATAGACAGATAGACAGATAGATAGATAGATAGATAGATAGATAGATAGATAGAACACTGAGTCACAACAAAGGAGAACAAAGACATGTTCTCTTTTTCTTTTTACCTAAATACCATTATATGAAGCAAAAAAGTGGCCATTTTACAATATCTAGAAAGCATCACGAGTCTTGCTTGTAAATATTGTCTTTAGAAGCTTGATCTCAGATCCCAAGTAGTCAAGATAGATATACTAAAATTCTTGCTGCCATGAAAACTAGTTGTTGAGCATTACCAAGAATCCCTTATCATGATCTTGGACAATAGATTAGAGTTGAAAAGGTACATGTAAGAATTCGCGAAGCTCCTTCATTACATCTATAACCTCAATAAGCACAGAAGATAGCTAATTAAGAGTTACTCGAAAGTTAGAGAACATGTGTTGTAAAAATCAGAGCATTTTAACAAGGCAATTAAGATCATCCCCTTTGTATGGTTAAGATCCCCATTGAATGCCTGGCCATATTAACGGAATATGAAATACACTTCACAAAAGCATTCCCAAGAGAAGATAATATTCAACAAAATTATACTAAGAAACATTCACACATGATCAGAGAAATGCTCAAGATAAATCAAGCTGAACACGAAGTGGAAGCAGAACTCCAAATTATATTTCCATTAAAATGATATTTTACATTTCATGTGTTTTACAAGAGTTATGTGAATCTACAATAGAAGCTGATCATAGCTTTCCTCAGGCTCAAGGGTATTGGTATCCTCTGGCACATTAGAACACCTATCTTGCCTCTCTTGCTCCAAGATTGGCTCTTCAAGGTCAGCCATGTCCCCAGGTTCATCTGCAAGTGGGGGAACAGGCTCCCTTGAAGCTGCTTGGAATCTCTCCGTATCTGCAATGTGCTTCCTTCCAACCTCTTGGTCTTCATCTGGGCATTCATTCAGCCCATTGATTCTCATTCTAATGAAGCTCACTTGAGCATCATCCTTCTCCACAGCTATGCAGTGCCTGAACATCTTTAAGGAGCAAGCCAGAGTCGTTCCTGAAACAACAGAAAACCTATTAGAGGCTTCAATCAACAATGACTAATGAAAATTGTGAAAATTGAAATTACCTGTGCCCGAAAAAAGGTCTAGGACCCAGTCATCATCATTGGAAAATAGCTGAAGCAATCTCATTATGAGTTTTTGTGGCTTCTGATAAGGGTTAACCAATGTCATGTCCCCAGCTACATGACGAAGTTTCTTGGTAACGGCTGGGAACATGAGCACATTTGAGATCCCATTCTCATTGCAATGCTCCCTGACTCTCCTTTTGCTTACTTCATCATAATAGCCCACTGTAATGCATTCAGTGGCACTCACAAACCGATGCAAAGGAGTGTGATTTACGTTTGTCTTCACCCTGCAAAAAAGAACTATGAGTCACATAGGGCATCATGAAAGCCATGGAGATAGAAAGAAGATTACTTACCAAGTGAGGCACTCGACAGCATGACATCTTGCTTTCAAAGCAGTTGAAACAGAGAAAGACTGGTCTCTGCTATGGAAAATTACTATCCTCCAGAGAGGAGACATAGTTAACTCTGCAAAATCAGTGACCATCTTCCGAATCTGAGGGTGTTTGAAGGGTTCATTATCATTAACTGATCCTAACATCCTAAATCCATAGGGTATGTCCGCTATGAGAAGGGAGAAATGTTTTCTAGGCACAACAGAACAAATATTATTTACATCACTACAGAACACATTGTAATATACAGGCCTAAGGGGGTCTAGGGGATTGGAGAAACATTTAAGATCGGGTTCATCATCAAAATCCATCTCCTTCGCTTTCAGTCTAGATTTCTCATGCCTTGCTCTTTGAATGTGAGCAAGGAATGCAGGGGGGCAGTCATCTAGTACCTCTGTAGACTTACTTTTCCTTGGTTTCTGCAGAACAAATTGGAAAAACAATTAGAAGAGCTCTTCAGTACAGCAAACAGAACATAAAGAACGGATGTATGGCATCGATTTCTTGTTGGGGTAGATGCTAGGCATCGACCTTCTACTAAAAATCGATGCTTGGCATCGACCTAGGGACCTAAGTCGATGCCTGGCATCGACTTTTGCCACGAGGTCGATGCCAGGCATCGACTTTTGTTGCAGGTCGATGCCAGGCATCGACTTATGCTGCAAGTCGATGCCAGGCATCGACTTATGCTGCAAGTCGATGCCAGGCATCGACTTATGCCCCCAAGTCGATGCCAGGCATCGACTTATGCTGGAAGTCGATGCCAGGCATCGACTTATGCCCCCAAGTCGATGCCAGGCATCGACTTATGCCCCCATGTTGATGCCATGCAATGCATCAAATTGTTTAGTATGAAATATTCTGATAAGAGAATCTACCCAATCACGAAACAGGATGAAATATTCTGATAAGGCTTTGTAGGATGATGTGGTTGGATAGTCTGCTTGGACCTCTGTCCAAGAAAAGCAACCCAGCCTCTTCATCATCACCTCCTGAATCTTCATGTACACTTTATGACTACAGACACATAAATATAAAAGAGACTAGGTTAGACAAGAAGCATGGGAGGAGGGAAAAAGGATCTGAGAATAATATACATACTTATTGAGCTCAGTGACCATCTCCTCGAGGCTCAACTCCTTCGAGATTACCCTTGACAAGGTTGATATGATCAATGTATCATCCTTGATTCCTTGAAGGGCCCTCCATGGGGTCAGCTTCATGTCCTCAGGAGCCTCCTCAAGCGAAAGGTCAACTTTCCTTCCCTTTCCCCTCAGATCAATTTGTGGGTCTGGCCTCGACTTTCGTTGCTTCTGGCCCTTGACTTCCTTATGCTCCCACATTGTGAAGATTCTATCCTGAAGATCCCAGATCTCACCTGATCTGAATGCCAGTTGAAACCATGGGTCATATTTCCTCAAAGCATCTGATTTTCTATTCTCATCCAATGCAATTCCAACCTCAATAAGGCATTGCTTTCGTAGATTGGGATGTATTCTCCCAGCTTCCTTCACAAGACAATCTTCGTATTCATGGTGGAAGAACCGAATTCTCTCTATGGAGGACATTTTCTGCCTGTAGTCATTATCGTTGTTGTGATCCCAAGCAAGAAGCTTGGCTTCCTCAGTTGTAAGACCAGCATATATCTTACACTCTGCATACCTAAAGAAAAATGTAGTAGGGTGCTCCTTCACTAACTGTCTACGAGCCTCTGCAGAGTGTGAACCTCCAATCACATAATAAGTGTACTCCTCAAACAAATTCTCATTGAAATCCTCCACACAGCTGCACTCATGCGGATCCACCATTACAAGGAATGGCACAACAGTAGCATGAGGATTAATTTTCATTTTCTTCTTAAGATTTTGGACATGCAAATTATGTGGCTCCCTGATCTCAAGGGGCCTCCTCCCTGTGACTGGATCCACTGGTGGCCTGTGGATAATATTAATAGGCAGGTGGAACAACTGCCCCTTCTTCACAATTTTTCTTCTAGCTATGTCCTCCCTCATCTTATTCTGCTCAGTGCCAAGCACACCAGATGCAAGCTCTCCACCAGGTGCAACAATAATGTCCCCAGAGCTAGAGCTTGAGTCAGAAAAGTCCTCTTCTGCAATTATCTTCTTTTTCTTTTGGGGCTTTTTCTGCACACTCTGCTTACCCCTTGCCTTTACAGGGGTCGTCTTCTTGTGCTGTGTTGGCATGATATTGCCCTGTATCCATGGCATCAGGTCCTTGATGAAATTCACTGAGTCTCTGCACATCTGAGCTAGCTCCTCTGGAACACAGCACTCTGGGCACAAGAATTCCATCTTGCATATGACATTTCTTAATCCCTTGGATGTCTCCACCAAGAAAAGCAGGTTGTCAGAATCTTCATCTTCATAATCCAATTTGTAAACAAGGCCATACTGAAAACCTTGTGTTGTCGTGATCTTTCCTCTGCCATAGGCCCCTGCGAACACAAGGAGGACTGCATTCTTCTCTTCCACGTACTGAAGGCACCATTCGAGATTTGTCATGTCCCGAAGTGGACGATCTGTCTTCATGACCTCTGTCTCCCTCGACCTTTCCTTCATAATTGGATCCTCCACAGGAATTTTAATGCTACTCTGTCCACCTGAGGATATTCCTAGTGGGTTGCTGGCCTTCTCAGAGGATAATGGTGCAATAATTTTCTTTGCCTTTGCTTGGTGACCACTGCCTTTGTCACGTTGCTGGTCAGCAGAGCCCATGGTGACTCTGAGCTTCTTAATGGGCCTTTCATCCTTGTACTCCGCATCCCTGAAAGCAATTGGAAATATCAAGCAATAAGAAATATCAGCCCATGTCCATGCAAGGCATGGATTTTCAGCTTCAGGTCGATGCCAGGCATCGATGTTTAAGTGCATGTCGATGCCAGGCATCGACTTTGTGTGCAAGTCGATGCCAGGCATCGACTTGAGGGCCCAAGTCGATGCCTGGCATCGACTTTTGGGCCAAGTCGATGCCTGGCATCGACTTTTACCCTCAAGTCGATGCCTGGCATCGACTTGAACACAAAGTCGATGCCTGGCATCGACTTGGGCACAAAAGTCGATGCCAAGCATCGATTTGGGCCCAAAAGCCGATGCCAAGCATCGATTTTGCACCCAAAAGTCGATGCCTGGCATCGACTTTTCAGTGCATGATGATGCTTGCAAGTCGATGCTTGGCATCGCTTTTTTGGACCAAGTCGATGCCTGGCATCGACTTGGGGCTGCAATTCGATGCGAGGCATCGACTTGCACCCACAAGTCGATGCCAGGCATCGACTTGCAGGAGCAAGTCGATGCCAGGCATCGACTTGGGGCTGCAAGTCGATGCCAGGCATCGACTTGGGGCTGCAAGTCGATGCCAGGCATCGACTTGGGGCTGCAAGTCGATGCCTGGCATCGACTTGCAATCCTAAGTCGATGCCTGGCATCGACTTACACCTTAAAGTCGATGCCAGGCATCGACCTGTACATGCTTTGGATCCATATTTCGACAGGCAAGAAAAATAGAGACCTAGAAATGAGAAATTTACACAGACATACAGAGGGAATCTTTTTGGAATCTTTTTTTTAGTTATGATTTTGTCTACCTCTTGGTACTTTTGCCAACATTCTTCTTCTCCATCAGGCTTGGCTTGCTGGTATGCTGACCTCTGTGCTCCATGGCTGTCTGTGCTCTGCTGCTCTCTCTTGCTCGTGGATTTTGAAAATGAGAATGATCTCCTCCTCTGGTATTTATAGGCAATTGGGTAACTTGAACCAGAAACTAACTAGATCTAACTGAATGAGTCCACTTGCTAACTAAATCTGTCAACTTATCTAACCAGGGAATAGCACCCACACAAATAGGCTGTTTCAGAGCCACTTTAATGAAATATTCATAGACCCTTACAACTATTTATATACATTTGCATAGAAATTACATTTCAATGGCAAGAGTATGGTATGTCCATGAGGATGTCTCAACTCATGTAGAGATTTGTTTCTAAGAATCTCTTTCTTGGGAGAAAATCAAGTCAAAGTTGTGTTAAATGTGGGAGACTAATGACATCTTCATAGTATTACCCTCCACACTTTAGTTCATATTCACATTTATCTTGTAACTCACTCTTGAAATGGAAAATCACTTTGAATAAACATTCTAGTACAGAACCTTGCAACTATTTATATACATTTGCATGGAAATTAAACTTCAATGGCAACAGTATGGTATGTACATGAGGATTTCTAATCTCATGTAGATGTTTTTTCTTAGATTCTGTTGCTTGGGAGAAAATTAGGTCTAAGTTGTGAGATTAATGACATCTTTATAGTGTTATCCTCCACACTTTAGTTCATATTCACATTTATCTTGTAACACATTGTTGAAATGGAAAATCAATGTATGAATATACTTTTTGTGGCCTCTTTTACACATAATTCTTTTTCAATATACTTTCATCTACCTCTTTGATATCTAGCCAAGACCACAATAAAACCTAATCCTTGAAATCTTAACCAAATGTAAAATTTCTTCTTGTATAGTGTTCAATGGCATAGCATATTCCAGTTGGAACTCAACTTGGATATATTCCAGTTGTAAAATTTCTTCTTGTAAAATTTCATCCAAACAATTTTATTATATATTCCTATTGGAACACAACTTTGATATATTTTGATTCATTCACAATGCTTAGACTGAATGACTCATATGAAGTTAGAAAAAGATCATTTGAATCAAAAGTGAATCAAATCTTTGGTTCCCTTATTAGTGTATATTTGAGTAATTAAGTGATTTGATGTAATTTGATGTTTTATGTTATTTAATGTACTTTAATAAGCTTTTGATTTCATATCTTCTTGATGTGACATTTGATGTGATATCTTCACTTGATCTCGGATTTCTACTTATTTAAAAAGGTCATTCATCTTCAGTCTTCTCTGAACTCAGTGAAGATGAGCTCAATCTTTTCAGTGGATGCTTGGGCATCAGCTTCCTCTGCTCATATTGATTCATTGTTCTCAGTTGAGCCTTTCCAGAGAAGTGATGATCCCTATGATTTAGAACGTGCTGATGATTCCATGTTTTCTGTTGAGTCATTTAAGTTATCCAATTCACAGTGCAATGCTGCTCATACAAATGCACCTCTTGATCTCCCATCTGATCCAACCATTGATCTCCCTTCTGATTCAAGTGCATGTGGAGCAACGAAAAAGCAAAGCAAGCTCAATCTACGATTTAAAAGAAGGTCTCGTGAAGTAAGTCGAAAAAGATTTAAATTTCTTACTTCAGATAGACAGATTGCATTGGATATTGTGAAGCATTGTTGTGGTTTGAAATGCTTGTATAATTTAGGGATGAAGAAACTAAAGCACATAAGAGAAAAATTCCTCCATTTAGATAGTGAAAGGCAAGATATATACCTTGTTTCTTGCATGCAAATGATTGAGGATAACATGTCAGTAACGCGTGTTGGTTTTGAATATTTCTTTACTCAAGGGATGCCATGCTGTAGGGCTGCATTTAAAATTGCAATGGGTGTAGGAAATTTTAGAATACATAGGGTTCAACAAGGGTTTTTGAATGGGGATCTCATTTTGGATACGTTCCATGTTGGGACCAAAGGATCTGTTGGACGTCATGCAATGAATTGGATGATGAACTATTTTAGCTTGCATTGTGAAGTTATGCCTACAACTGGAAGGTTGCACTTGTCAGATAACTTTACTCGTCGAGAGGTATTTCAAATATATAGAGAAGACATGGAAAATAGAAATGAGAAGTATGTGTTGTATCGTCACTTTACTCGATTATGGAAGGAAGAGTTTAACAATGTTTCTATTCCTCGTAAAGTTAGAATGGGTGAATGTTCAGTTTGCGCCACTTTGAAAAACATGGCAAAAGGGGCTACAGCACCACAGGAAAAGCATAATTTTAAAAACCTTCTTAACAACCATCGTGAGAGTCAAGCATTAGAGAGAAAGAAAGCAATTCATCATCGAAGTAAGGCACTCAGAAATCCGGAGCGTTATATGTGTTTGTTGATC
>CM035438.1:25166906-25194406 GCA_020310875.1 Ceratopteris richardii
CTAGGGAAGCGTTAAGGAATGTACAAGAATGACCTAAAAACAAGAATACAACAAGTGCAATATATAAAGATCAATACATAAAAGGCCTATTCAGGAAAAATGGGAATTACACAAGATTTTGAGACACTTCTTTGTGTCCCAATGTTTTGTGTTTTGAATCGTTCACATACTACAACATGTTATTATCTCTTGATTAGAGTATATTAAATTGACATTTTAATATTAAGAATCATTGTATTATAAATTGAGTTTAAGGGTTTGCGTCAAACTCAAGAAGTTAACATAGTAAGTAATATAAATGGGACGTGAATAATTCCCAAATTTCTTGAATAGGCCTTATAAGGAAAATCCTAATGTCCGCGAATCAGTGAGCTGGCAAGAAACAAATGTGCCATCACTCTCGGTAGATAAATCTAATAAATCTCAATGAAGTATCCCTGACATATACCGGCGTGACCACTATACATGTCAGAGAAACGAAAAACTGGTACGTGTCATCCTGGATCATCACATGTTGAGCTTGATATCTCAACACTCCCCCTGAAGCTCAAGACCATATCCTGTAATCCAAGCATCTCCCGAAACTTCTTCAACTTCTCAGCTCCAAGTGCTTTGGTGAAAATATCAGCAACCTGCTCATCTGTTCTCACATAAACAAGATCTATATCACCTGCTAATACCTTCTCTCTGATGAAGTGATAATGTACCTCAATAAGCTTTTTTCTAGCATGGAAAACAGGGTTCCGTGCTAATTGTATGCTGCTAAGATTATCACAATAGATAGTGATAGGCTTTTGCACTTCCACACCTAAATCTGCAAGTAACATCTCCAGCCATGATGCCTCACATGCTGCCATTGCAGCACCTCTATACTCAGCCTTTGTACTTGACAAAGCTACAGTGGGTTGCTTCTTGCTGCTCCATGTAACAGTTGCACTCCCAAGTGAGAATAGAAAACCACTAGTAGATCTTCTATCTGGAATGCTACCAGCCCAATCGGCATCGGTGTATCCATAAACCTGCAAATCTACACTAGCCTCATAAAACAATGCATAATCCAAAGTAGCACTCACATAACGTAGAGTGCGCCTCAGACCATCCAAATGTGGCTTCCTGGGAACCTGCATAAACTGACTTTCAAGTCCAACAGTATAACTTAGATCAGGCCTTGTAATTGTGAGATATATAAGACTTCCCACAATTTTCCTGTACATGGTAGCATTTTCCAATGCTTCATCTGATGTAGTGTCCAACTTCAAAATCTGATCTAATGGCATAGAAATTGGCTTACAATCAGCCATACCATATTTTTGCATCATATTCATGGCATATTGCCTTTAAGACATCCATACACCTGTTTCTGTATGTATAAGCTCAATGCCCAAGAAATAGTGCAGCACACCAAGATCTTTCATGTCAAATTCCTCCATAAGAAGTTTCTTTACCTCTTTGATATTTCCTTCATTATCACCACCTACAATCAGGTCATCAACATAAATAGCCACAATAGTGATGCCATCATCATCCTTCCTTCCATATAGTGAGTGATCTGCATCACACATAGAAAACCCAATGCTGGTTAAGTAATCAGCAATCCTTGCATGCCATGCACGAGGGGCTTGCTTCAGCCCATACAAAGCCTTTTGCAACCTGCAAACATATTCTGGATGCTTTGAATCTTCATATCCTTGTGGCTGGTCCATATATACTTCTTCCTGTAACTCACCATGTAGGAAAGCATTCTTCACATCCATCTGATGCAAAGTCCATCCTTTTGCTATAGCTAGTGCAACAAGTGTCCTGACAGTAGACATTTTAGCTACAGGGCTGAATGTTTCCTCATAATCAATGCCATATGTCTGTGCATATCCTTTAGCTACCAATCATGCTTTATACTTGCTTATGCTACCATCAGCATTATGCTTTACCTTGTAAACCCATTTGCAGCCTATGTGTTTCTTTCCTTGTGGCAATGGAACCAGCTTCCATGTATCATTCCCATAAAGTGCAGCCATCTCCTCATCCATAGCTTTTTCCCAATCTGCACTTCCGATTGCAACTTCAAAACAAGAGTGTTTAGCATCTTGTATTACCTTGGTCATGTAGGCACAATGACGATCCATATAACTATCGTACGTCAATTGTTGCACTGAATTCCGCACCCTCCCCGATCTTCTTGGTCCTGGGTCACTTCTCCTTGTATCATCTGCATGTGCCCTTCTTACTCCTGGAGTCTTCACAGAGGGCATTCCAAGTTCCTCATCAAGGCTCTTTTCTGAACCGCTTGAATCCCCATCAACATCTTCAAAACCTGCACATGTTTTACTACCAGCAGAAAGCTTTTCTTTACCTTTCTTGGATGTATTTGATAAATTTGATGGACTAAAATTTCCACGCAATCTTCCACTCCATGGATTTGAGTTGGAACTATTGCTTGGTGATGCATTTGGTCCACTCAAACCCTGAGATTCTGCACTTGATTTTTCAGCATTTTCTTGGTCATTTGGTTCAAGACTCAGTTCTTCTTTGGCATCTGCATAGAAGCTTGAAATTTCATCAAATACCACATCTCTGCTCACCTTTACCAGTCGTGTGAGTGGGTTATAACATTTATATCCCTTTTGCTCAAGGGAGTATCAAATGAAGACACACTTTTCTGCTTTTGGATCAAGCTTCGTCCTCAATTCATCTGGGACATGAACATATGCAATACAGCCAAAAACTTTCAGATGTTATAAGTTTGGCTTTTTACCTGTAAACTTCTCTTCAGGTGTAACTTGATGTATAATAGCAATCAGAGTTCTATTCATGATGTATATAGCAGTATGCACAACTTCTACCCAATAACAATAAGGCATATTCTTCTCAGCCATCAAGGCTCTTGCTATTTCTGCAATATGTCTATTTTTGCATTCAACAATGCCATTCTGTTGTGGTGTGTACCTGCATGAAAACTGACATCGAATTCCATGAGTTTTTAGAAAACTACTGAACTCATTTGACATGTATTCACCTTATCCATTAGATCTTAATATCTGAATGTACTTCCCTGTCTTCTTTTCCACCATAGCTTTAAAATTATGGAAGTGAGTGAACACCTCACTCTTCTTTTTCATGAAATATACCCATATTTTGCGTGTATGGTCATCAATAAAAGTAACATAAAACCTGCAACCGCCCATAGATGTGGTCTTTGTTGGACCCCAAACATCCGTATGTACTACTTCTAGTACATTCTCACTAACATGCTTATCATGTAGAAATGATGCTCTTGACTGTTTGCCAAATTGACATGTTGCACATACCTTTTGCATTTCTGCAACTTTGAAATTTGGTATTCCATGGACAATCTCCTTTGACTGCATCAATTTCAACCTTTGCAAGTTTGCATGTCCAATCCGTTTGTGCCATATCTCTATATTTGCAATAACTCCTGCATCTTTTGCAAACATGGTTGCATTCATTTCAGGAATCTTCACATTTAAGGTGAACATCCTACCCAGTTTGTCCTTTGGCAACCAATCATCCATCCGGCTTGTACTCTTCTACATATAATCTATCAGCATTGAACCTGACTTGTAATCCCTGATCAACCATTTGTCCAACAGAAACCAGATTCTTTGTTATATTTGGAACATGCAGCACATCAGCAAGATGTTTTACCTTCCCGTCCTCCATAGACAATGCTATGTTTCCTGTATGCTCAATAGGATGTGATGTATCATCACCTGTTTCAACATATTCAGGAACTGGCATTTTCTACAAACTACTAAACCATTCTGCATGACCGGTCATGTGATTTGAAGCACCTGAATCAACATACCAGACATTATCATTCGATTTTGAAACACCAGCAGACATTGTATTCATCATGTGATGATGAACCATAAAGAGCTTCTCAGAATCATCTCCACTTGTGGATGCATAGTTGTTTTGTTGTCTTCTGTTATTTTGATTCTTCAACCTGCAATCACGTTCAAAGTGTCCAGGTTTACCACAATTCCAACATCCTTTACAATCATTACCTGAATCATTTCTTTGAAAATTTTTGCAACCTCTTTGGCTCCCCCTACCTCGAAACTGTCCTCTTCCTCTTGCATGATTTTGTTGTTGACCTTGGTCTTGGTTACTATTTCCTCTTCCACTTTCGAAACCTCTACCTCTGCCTCTTCCTCTGCCAGAGTAGAATACGTGCTCAGAATTGGGCTTTCCTTGGGAGTTTGAATCCTCACCAAGATTCTTTTCTTCAATAATCAGCATAGATACCAAATCAGCAAAATTTGGAATATTTTCCCTGGTCTGTATAGAAGTTATGAACTGCTTATATGCAGCTCCTAAACCATGAAGGCATACTTCCACCTTATAATCATCATCTAAATTCACCCCAATAGATGCAAGTGACTCACATATGCTTTTGATTTTCAGGGTATAGTCACTTACCAACATGCTCTTTTTCTCCAAGGTAAGTTGCAGTTTTCGTGCCTTTGTATTGGTCTCATACAATGTGACCAAACTGTTCCAAGCCTCTTTCACAGTCTTGGCATCCTGTATGTGTCCAATCATGCTATCCTGTATGCTAACAGATAGCCAGTACATTACCTTTCGTGCTCCTTGATTCAATTCCTCATATGCTCTTACTTGATCTGCAGTTCGATTCCTTTCTAGTAATTGTGGAGCATTTTTGTTCTCTCCTTCGATGTACTTCCAGTAGTCTTTTCCCATCAGGAAATTTGTCATTCTGAATTTCCAAGCATGGAAGTTGTTCTTGTCCAGCTTATCGCTCATAAGGCGACTCATCCCATCTGCATTTTCCATTTCTACAGCAATACACAACACTGCAAACCACTACCAGCAGCACTTCTGCTTGAACACGGTCACACTATGACGTGACAGCTCGATCTCAGAAAAACACAGTTTTCGTGTATCAACAATATACGGAATTGCTTGAAATTCTGGATCTAGAATATATGAGTGTTGCCAAACACAGCACAAGTTACAATTTTTGAAACTGACCTAGTTTTTCTGTGGGACCCACCTTGCGTGCTCGAAACGGAGGTCAAGATGGCTCCGAAACTTCTACCTTCACGCCAATTTTCGTAGCAAACAGAGGGTATTTGTGAAATCGCATTTTCTCCATGCCTTGCCACATAGTCTTCACCGTCGCCTTCTCCACGAGCTCTCTGCAGTCAAGCTGGCTCTGATACCATGTCACGAGGAAGGAGATAAGGAAGAGAGGTCACACACACACTCTCACTCTCAAGGAGAAGCACACGCATAGATTGAGGCAAGGAAGAATGATCTTCTTCTTCTTCTTCTATTACATAAAAGGAATGTACAAGAATGACCCAAAAACAAGAATACAACAAGTGCAATATATAAAGATCAGTACATGAGGAAAATCCTAATGTCTGCGAATGAGTGAGCTGGCAAGAAACAAATGTGCCATCACTCTCAGTAGATAAATCTAATAAAGCTCAATGAAGTATCCCTGACATATACTGGCGTGACCACTATACATGTTAGAGAAACGAAAAACTGGTACGTGTCATCCTGGATCATCACATGTTGAGCTTGATATCTCAACATATGGAACCTTAGTATGAATACAAAACATGCTTTTGTTGGATTAAAGAGTACATCAATCAATAACCATCTAGGAAAATCCTCTTTTTCTAATGTTTCTTTGAAGGATATGGCTTGTAAAATTAATCAAACAGTTGAGGCTGGCAGTTATCCTATTGATGCATATTGGTGATTATATTTCTATGGGCGGTCCTTATTTCAAGTTTGCACATGCTACTGTTGTGGATGTAAATGGGAAACCAGATTAACCAATGTGATGCAACTGGAAGTGGTAGCTTTGAATACAATGTACTTGAGGAAGTGAACGTGGAAGAGGATATCTTTTCATCGCATGCACCAATAGAGCTTACAATCTCTCGTGGAAGCCAAGAAGAGTCTGAAGACTGTCAGGGAGTAGGTTTTATGTTCATTAGGAAATATTGTTGGCGATTCCGCAAAATGCAGAAATCTTGTATTAAGTCATGGTGCTATGATGTCTCTCCATAGTCATTTGAATGAAAAATGCAAAGTAATCTATGCTAAGGAATGCAACTTGGATGCTTTCAAATTTCTATCTAGGGAAGCCTCCACCATATTTTGAATAGTGGCACTTCCCATTCTTGAGCATTTGATTCATTATGGTGATGAGGATGTTCTAATAGATCCTTGTTGGGCACTTTTATATCTTTCAGATGGTACAAATGATAAGATTCAAGTTGTGATAGAGGTTGGAGTCTAGAAGAGGATTATAGACTTGTTAATGCATCGTGCTCCTTCTGTTATTGTTAGAGTACTAAGGATAGTTAGTATTATTGTTACTAGAGATGATGCATAAACCCAGGTTATGATCAATTACCATGTGCTTCCCTACTCATTGAATTTGATATCTCTGAACCACAAAAAGAGCGTCAAGAAGGAGGCTAGCTCGACTATCTCAAATATTACTACTGGCAACAAGGAACAGATTTAGGCTTTGGTTTATGCCAATATTATTCCTTCATTGGTAGAGTTGTTGGGAAATATAGAAGTTGACATCAAGGAAGAGGTTGCTTGGCTATTTCAAATCTAACCTCTAGAGGAACCCATGATCAGATTAGGTAGCTAGTGAATCAATGCTACATCAAAACATTGTGTGACCTCTTGACCTATTCTTGTAGATAGTTCATTTGGTTTTAGTCATTTCGTTCTCTTCAGTCTCATAAACAACCACATACCAATTTTTAGGTATCCTGATTATGAGAATCGTATCTCTCAATATATGCATCCACTTTTAGAGTTTAAATATTCTTTGGAAAGATTATGTTGAGCACTTTATTTATCTAGAATAGGTTTCTTAAATTCATTACGCTCTATGAGTTATTGCGTTTTTAGTGAAGTCGAGCTTTTAGCCTAACTAAGTGGACCATAAACCTATTTTGAGGCAAAGAATTGCCAAAACAAAACTACTCCAAATTGAGTGTTTGATAGCTCATTTGAAATCTGTTAGTGTCTAGTTTGAGTGAGCATAGTCTCAAGTCCATTGCATTCTTCACTTGATACCAGTTTTCATTTTAAGATTCAAGTATAGGTAAAATTCTTGATCCTCCGAAGGTCTTCTACACTTTCTGTTACGAATAGGAGAGGAATCCTTCAACAATTGGTATCAGATCATTGGACTAAAGCAAAGGAGAAGCTACAAATCAAGGGGGAGCTTTGTAAAGTCAAGACAGAGCACCAGCACATAACTAAGGTAAAATTCAAACTTCGAAGTCTTCAATGGTTGATTTAGGACAACAAGTTGAGAAGTTTGTTGGTGCATGACAAACATCGATTGATGTTTTGGACAAAAGTTTGAAGTCAAAAGATGAAGCAAAGATCAATACATGAAGATTGAAGTAAGTGCATAATTACAGAATGAAGGCTTGTATATACATGTACATTAAACATGCTTATACTTTTGCAATGGTCACAAGTTTGTACAAAGTACCTATATATACAAGTAGAAAGTCAGGGCATGTATGATAGATGATGAATGAAGAGTTGTAAGAGTCATTAGATACTTTAGAAGTGAAGAAGATATCTCTCATCAACCAGCTGTAAAGTTTTTCTGAATAGAAGAAAAATTGCACCCAATATTTTGCTCAATGCTCCTTCTGTGTTTAATCTTTTGTTGAATGCTTTTGTACACATCTAAGTTGTTGGAGTTAGACGTCTGCGGAAGCACGCGAACAGCACAAGGAAGAAGAAGAAGCTTGGAGCACAACACACAAGACTGAATGTATTACTAGAGAATATACAAAGATAAGTAGCCCATTAAAGGCCTATTCAAGAAATTTGGGAATTATTCAAGTCCCATTTGTATTACTTACTATCTTAACTTTTTAAGTTTGAGACCAGCCTTGATACCCCATTTACTATAAAATTATCCTTAATAATAAATTGTCAATTTAATATACTCCAATCAAGAGAAAATAACATGTTCTAGTATGTGAATGAGTCACAAAGTAAGACATTGGGACACAAAGAATTGTCTCAAAATCTTGTGTAATTCCCATTTTTCCTGAATAGGCCTTATTAGGGCAATAGGCGTATATACAAGCTGGGGGAAAAAAACCTCCTAAAGAATGAAAAAAGTGCCCCCGCGGTCCTAGAGTGTTCACACACATCACTACCTAAATATATCAACAAATCCCCCCTGGGAGTGATGCGGTTAACAAGGAGCTGGCACTCATGTATAAGGAAGTGCCAAGCTATGTGGAAATCACTCCACAAAAGGAAGTAAGCCCAAAGCTTTGCGGAAAGCTTCAAACTTCTCCCTAGGCAGAGCGTTCGTGAAAAGGTCTGCAATGTTCTCCTGCGTGGGCACATATGCCAAGCTGATCTCCCCAGCAGAGAACCTCTCCCTGACATAGTGATAATGCACCTCAATGTGCTTAGTGCGAGCATGGAACACAGGGTTCCTCGCAACTGCCAATGTGCTCTAACTGTCAGTGAAGATGGTGGTGGCAGAAGACTGGCCAACACCCAAATCAGCCATAAGGCGTCTGAGCCACACACACTCAACAGTCGCTGTGAAAGCTGCCCTATACTCAGCCTCACAACTGGAAGTGGCCACAGTAGGCTGCTTCTTGCTCAACCAAGATATACATGAGCTACCAAGCATGAAGCAAAAACCACTAGTGGACACACGAGTGTCATAGCAACCAACCCAATCTGAGTCAGAAAAAGCATGCAAATCTGGCGGTAGTGATCCCCCCTTGGGATAAAACAACCCAAGTAGCCGAGTACCACTCAAGTAGCGAAAGATGCGCTTAACCGCTTTCCAATGTGTGACTCCTGGGCAATGCATAAACCTGCTCATCTGTGAGACAGCAAACTGAATATCTGGCCAAGTAATGCATAAGTAAATCAAGCATCCAACAGCTTGCTGATAGAGAACAGCATCAAATGCATCTCCAGCATCATGAAGACTCAATCATAAACCTGTCTCCATAGGAGTGGCAATAGGCTTACAGTCTTCAAGGCCAAAACGCTGCAATAATATGTCAATATATTTCGTTTGACACAAAGCCATTCCACCATCAACGTGCATAAACTGAATGCCCAAATAGTGATGCAAATGCCCCAAATCAGACATCTCAAATGAGGCATGCAAATCAGCCTTAAAATCAGCAATATGTGTCTCAATAGGACCAGTGAGCAGCATGTCATCAACATAGACAAGAATGATCAGAAGCACATCATTAGCACGTTTAACATATAAGGTGCTTTCAGTTGGACTGTTCTCAAAACCATGTGCAATCAGATAGGCATGTATCTTCTCATACCAAGCACGTGGTGCTTGCTTTAAACCATATAATGCCTTCTTTAACCTGCAAACCTGGTTTTCATGCCCTTTCTGCACAAAGCCACGGGGCTGAAAAACATACACTTCTTCATGCAAGTCACCATTCAGAAATGCTGTTTTAATGTCCAACTGATGTACATTCCAACCATGATGGGCTGCAAGTGCACAAATGCTCCGAACAGTAGTCATACGACATGTAGGTGCAAAGGTCTCATCAAAATCAATGCCTCTTTCCTATGAATAACCCTTTGCAACAAGCCTAGCCTTATACCTATCAACTGTACCATCAGGTTTACGCTTCAGCTTGTATACCCACTTAGTGCCAATGGCCTTCTTGCCAAGAGGCAAGTCACATAAAGACCATGTACCATTCTTCATTATAGCATCATATTCAGATTGCATAGCAGCCATCCAATTTTCTTAATTTTGTGCTTCATCAAAAGAAACAGGCTCATTCTCATCACAGAGACTAGATGCAGCCATAGCATAGCAATCCGATACAAAGGAGGTACTATGAGAGCCTGAACGAGTACGATATGACAAAGGTGCATCTAATTTGCTGTCACGCAAAGTCTGCACCAGCCATTTTGGCATAGTTTTTGCCTGCTCAATATCAGCTCTCTCATCAACAAGTGCATCATGTAAATCTGCATCAGAAATGGATGATCTGCATCATCATATGAAACCTGCAAAGGCTGAGAAGTTGCCTCATTAGGACCAGCACTAGCCTGTCCACCTGTAAAAAGAGGCATCAAAGTATCATACATGTCTTTGGAGCTAACAGATGTCTCCTTAGTACATGAAAGCAATGGCTGAATAGCATCTTCCACAAAGACAACATCACGGCTAACCAAAATGCGTTTAGTCTGTGGATGATACAGAGGATAGCCTTTACTTTCAGAACTGTACCCAACAAAAATACATTTTACTGCCTTATCATCCAATTTTCTGCGATGTTGTTCAGGCACTAATGCATATGCCAAACAACCAAAAACACGGAGATGAGCAACAAATGGCTTGCGGTCATGCCAAGCCTCATATGGAGTGATAGACTGCAACGCTTTAGTGGGACACTTGTTCAGTACATATGTTGCACACATGACAGCCTCAAGCCAGAAACTATGTGGTAAAGCCTGACTTTTGACCATGCACCTCGCCATCTCCATGAGTGACCTGTTCTTTTGTTCAGCAACTCCATTCTGTTGAGGTGTATACGGCACCAAACACTGGTGTTTTATCCCACGTTCAGCCAAAAATGCATTAAAATCTGAAGACATATATTCCCCCCCTCGATCAGAACGGAGGGTGCCCATTTTACATGCTGATAGATTTTCAGCCAAAACCAAAAACTGTTTGAAGCACATGAACACTTCGGACTTTGCTTTGAGTGGATATACCCATGCATGCCTGGAAAAATCATCAATGAAAGTCACGAAGTAAAGGTAATTTCCAAAAGAGGGTGTCTGCATAGGACCACAGACATCACTATGTACAAGCTGCAATTTCTGCGTAGCCCGAACTGAACCATCTTTTGGAAAGGAAGAACGTTGCATTTTGCCCAAAATACAGCCTGCACAAACATGTTTTCCTGGTGCCTCAAGTTTGGGCAAAGAGGACAACATTTCAGATTTCTGCAGGCGTAACAAACTAGCACAATTCAAATGACCAAAGCGTGCATGCCAAAGCTTTGCATCTGTCATAGCCTGAGAATCATGAACTGCACATGCCGAATCATTCACAGATCTTTCATAGTCTATGAGCTTATACAGCTCACGACATAAAATGCCAGAAGCAATAATCACATCGCCATTTGAGAGATCATGGACTGTACACTTATCATCAACGAATTTCACAACCAAGCCAATCTTGGCTAATGCAAAAACTGATAACAGGTTCTTTTTGATCCCTGGCACAAATAAAGCATCTGAGAAAGTGAAAGAACTACCATCAGCAGTAGTCAGAATGATCTTACCAACTCCCATAACAGGAAAAGAGGAGTTATTGGCGCATGTGACAGTATTCCATGTAGGGGCAGGCTCGAGTGAAGAGAAGAAACTGCGCTGCGAGGTAATATGTTTGGTCGCCCCACTGTCAAAGTACCAAACATCTGAGTCTATTGCAGACATGCACTGATCATGAGAAGATGGGTCAAAACTGCAGACAGTAGTAAACACCCATTCTTCTTCCTGCACAAGATTTGCAGACTCTGTTTTTGGTGTAGAGGCCTCTGCAACAACCATTCCAGCCTCTTTCTTCTTTGCCTCTTTAGCAGCCAGTTTTGGACAATTCTTTATAATATGATCATTTCCTTTACAGTACTTGCAGAACAATTTCTTCTTTTCTGATTTCTTCTCATCTTTATCCTGGTTCTTCGACGATTGTGCAGCATTTGCAGATTTCTGCTTACTAGTAGAAGAGCTCCATTTTCCTTTGCCCTTCTCACTAGCCAAGAAAGCTTGATCTGCAACACGCATAATGGACCTGTTCTGCCTGGACTGATCTTGCTGCAATAGAACAGACACTAATTCCTCAAATGACAAGGCATTCGGATTGCCTTTCATCATCAACCGAAGAGTAGAGGCAAAACTCTGATATGAATCAGGAAGACCATTCAGAAAGGTCTGCACAAGTGAGCTATCTGGTATAACCTCATCAGAAGAAATCAATTGTTCCTTCAGGTCTTTGATCTTTGTAAGAAAACTGTCCATAGAATCACCTTCATTCATGTGCTCACTCTCCAACTGTTTTCGGAGGTAAGCAACACGAGCCTCATTCCTAGCCTGGTACAAAGTGGTAAGTGTATCCCAAGCATCCATTGCTGTTCTGCAAGAGCGAATGTGAGGAATAATGGCACGTTTGACAGACAAAGCTATCAATGCATGTGCCTGGGCATCTCTGCCATCCCAATGAATCTGCTCTGCAGTAGGTGCAACAGAAACAGCAGCACGAACAGGAATCTGCGGAATATCAACTTCGACACCATCTTCATCAGCTCCAACACCTGTATTTGCAGTACCTGTCGTTACAGGTGTAACAGGACATCTTTCAACACCCTGCACAATGTTCCACAATCCTTTTGCAACCAGTACATGTCACATCATATAAGCCCATAATGGGTAGTTGGTACCATCCAACTTATCCTCAACAGCCAACATACGGAATACATCACTGCTTTCAGCCATGGCCGGTGACTAAAATACCTTGATGCAGAAAATTGACTGTATCTCAAAAAGTTGAACGGAATTGCCCAGACGAGTTCTACTAGACCTGTAGCAGACTTCGAGACGCTTAAACTGGCGAACAGAAACTGGTATATACCTTTGGCACAAAAGGACGAAATAGCCTGCACAAGCGCTGTGATAGTGCGTTCGAAGGCCAAAACGAGTTTAGATGCTCACCAAATTTCATGCGAATCTGAGACTGCAAACGGAGGAGTGTCGACGGCGCCCTAGAAGAAGCGACGACCTGCTCTAATACCAATTGTTGGAGTTAGACGTCTACGGAAGCACGCGAACAGCACAAGGAAGAAGAAGAAGCTTGGAGCACAACACACAAGACTGAATGTATTACTAGAGAATTACAAAGATAAGTAGCCCATTTGGGCAATAGGCATATATACAAGCCGGGGGAAAGAAACATCCTAAAGAGGGAAAAAAGTGCCCCGGCGGTCCTAGAGTGTTCACACACATCACTACCTAAATATATCAACATAAGTCTATAGTTGATTCACCTCTGTACAAATTTTCAAATCCTAATTCTAATCAGGTTGAAAGAATTGAGAGTAGGAACATTTACATATGTAAATTTGAAGAGGAGAAGACTGCAATAGGTGCAAATCTGATGATAATGTTTTGGTCAGCTCTCCTTCCACAGTGTAAAGTTTTGAGCAAGCAAGCACTCATTTTTGAAGTTTTAAGGTAAGCTACCTATGGCTAAAAACATTTCAATAAACGGGTTCTTTTTTAAGAGAAATTTGCATTAGAAGTTGCACATGTCAAAGTCAACTATAGAGAAGTACACTTTTAATAATAGGTGAATTGTTTGGAGTAAATATCAAGATTTACTAAACCTTTTGAGAAACATTAGCTTGGAGAAGGTGCATAAACACTAGATGACACATTATATAAAGTTTCATTGAAAACTTTACAAGTTTGATCACTCAATGAGTGAATTAAGTGCAGTAGACTTTTTTGAGTAATCACTCTCTTCAGAGTTAATGCAAAGATTGATAATCTGGCATTAGTCTTTTAAAATTGGTTAAGGTTTTGAGTTGTTCTTGATATAGAGGTGCTCTAACATCAAGGATAACTTGTTCTTTTGGAGATTAACACTCTTCATGAGTGGTATCAGAGCAAGAATTATCAAAATTGAAGAAAGGAGGACCCCGACTGTTGTAGCTATACAGAAATCAGCCTTTGAAGATTCAAAAGGTGAAAGTTTGAAGTGAAAGCTTGAGGAGGAGACTTAAAGCTATCAATAAGATCAAAAGCAACTTCATTCAAAGTAAAGGTACATGTATTCCTCACAAAACTTGAAGAATTTAATACACAAGTGAAGAAAGCATGGGAAATTCTCTTTAGATAGAGAAATTGGATAGAGAAAACTATCCTCTTCCTCCACGAGGATGGAAGCTCATCTCATGAGCAAAGTCCTAATAGGTTATATCAGAAGTGAAGAAGAAAAACTAGAATTCGGAGATCCTCGTGTTCCAAATAGGGATGAACTCTCAGATTTCAAGACATGGATGAAGAAGGATGCTCAAGCTAGGAGCATAATCTACATGGGAGTCAATGACTACTTGCTACCTCATATTAGAGGCCTTGAAAGTGCAAGTGATATATGGAATGCTTTGGAAGAGCATTTCCAAAACACTACAAAGTCAAAGAAGGCATCTTTATGGGTAGAGTTTAGCACATTCAAGAAGAAGGCTTCTCAATCCATTTTTGATTATGTAGCAAGGATGAAGGACATTGCACATGCATTAGGAGCAGTTGATGAAGACATTGAAGAGGATAAATTGGCAAGCCAAATCCTCATAGGTTCGAGAGGAGATGATAAATGGAAGCCATTCATTTTGTCTACTGAACTTTCACTAGATCACTTCACTCCTGATTTGAATCAATTGCTAGGACATATGTTAACTTTTGAGCAGGATGTAAAAGGTGATGTTGAGAAAAGTACATGTCAAGCAATGTAATCAAAGGACAAGAAGAAGATTAACAAAGGCAAGCAACAATCAAATGAAGAAGAAGGTACAACTAGCCAAGCTAACTTCCTAAGAGGAAGAGGTGGTGGCAAAGGAAGAGGTAGAGGTAGAAGCAATAAAAATGGAGTCAAAGCTTGTTGGATTTGTGGTAAGACTAATCATTTAGCACATGAATGTTGGCATAATAATCAAAATAATGGAGGGTATAATCAGAACTTTAATCCAAGAGGAAGAGGTGGTAGAAACCAAAGAGGTAACTTTAGAGGTAGAGGTAGTAGAGGTTACTTTGGAAGAAATGCAGGTAGAGGACGTTTCTGAAGTCAATCCTACAACAGTACCTACTATAATTATGCTTCAGATGAGAAGGAGGATTCAACCTTGATTATGAATGCAACTTGTGAAAGACAAAGTGAAGACCAAAGAGCCTTCTACATTGACGCAGGGTGTAGCAATCACCTAAGTGGCAACATAGCTTTGATGATTGATTTGGAGAATAAGGTAACTAATCATGTAGTTCAAACAGGTTATAATAGAAATCATAATTTGAAGTCAATTGGATCACTAAAGGCCAAGGATGGAGCACTCTTCTGAATAAGGTTTTGTATCTTCCTACCATTCCAAAGAATCCGATAAGTGTAGGGCAAATTATTAAGAAAGGTTATGAATTAAGGGCTCACTAATGATGGAGTTTTTGTGGAAGACCCTAGCAATGGGTATAAACAAATTATTTCAGGAAAGAAATAAGACTATTCACATTGAAGATTCAAGGCAATGTTGTTCATGCCTTGTTCACTTATGGAGGACATAAGATCTTTGAGTTAGATCTTTGGCATAAAAGGCTTGGTCATTTCAATGAAAGAGGTATTAAGGATATGATTAACAATGGTTAATTGCTTGGGTTACCTAATGTTGTAGGTCAACATATGACATATAGATGTGAGGCATGTCAATTAGGTAAGGCTCATAAGCAATCATATACTAAGCATGGTTTCACGTATTCAGAGAAGCTTGAATTGGTACACACTGATGTGTGGGAAACATCAAAGGATTTTAGTATTAATGGTTCCAGATATTATGTGATTTATGTTGATGATGCTACTAGGTGGATCACTATATATGTGATCAAAGATACATTAGAGGTATTCAATACATTTAAACATTATCATGTGTATGCAGAGAGAATCATAGGGCAAAAATTGAAGAGACTAAGGTCAGATGGAGGAGGAGAGTATTTCTCTAATGAGTTTAGTGATTACTTATGGAATGCAGGTATAAAAAGGGAAGTTACTTGCAAGTACTCTCCTCAACAAAATGGTGTTGCAGAAAGGAGAAATAGAACTCTTGTTGAGTTTGCAAGGTCAATGATGAAGGAGAAAAAGTGTCCCAATTATTTGTGGGTTGAGGCTATAAATAGAGCCACATACTTGGTTAATAGGTTACCATGTAAAGCTTTGCAAGGTATGACACCATATGAAGCTTGGTGGGGTAAGAGACCTACCTTAGATCATTGCAAAGTGTTTGGATGTATACCGGAAGAATATGATGCATTGATAGAAAATGAAACATGGATTTGGTTCCTAAATCAAATAGTCAAAAGATCATTGGATGCAAATGGGTCTACAAGACAAAGAGATTTGCAGATGAAAGTGTGTCTAGGTATAAAGCTAGACTTGTTGTGAAAGGGTATGCTCAGGCATATGGTATAGATTATGATGAGACTTATATTCTTGTGGCAAAGATGACAACCATAAGGACACTCATAGCCATTGCTACATGTAAAGGTTGGAAACTATGCCAATTAGATGTGAAGAATGCTTTTCTTAATGGTTACATTTCAGATGATGTTTTCATGGAGCAATCAGAAGGGTTCAAAGATAAAAGGTATCCAGAATATGTACGTAAGCTCAAGACAGCTTTGTATGGTTTGAAGTAGGCCCCAAGGGCATGAAATTATAGACTTGTGAAGTTCTCAAGGAAACTTCGTTTCCAAGTGTCTAAAGCAGATAGTAGCTTGCTTGTTAAATCAAGTGGTGATGGGTTCATTTACATGTGCATATATGTTGATGACATGATTCTTACAAGTACATATGAGAAGGGCATACAAAGTCTCAAGAAGCAAATACAGAAAGAGCTCAAGATTATTGACTTGGGAGACATCATATTTCTTGGGGATGGAGATTTCATATACTTAACATGGAGTATATGTGACTCAAGAAAGGTATTTGAAGAACCTATGTATCAAGTTTAAAACGGAAGATTGCAGGGTAGCACCCTACTCCAATGGAGGTGAATCACAAATTGAGCAGATATGGAGGAGAAGAACTCAAGGACATGAAGCTATATCAAAGTCTGGTTGGTAGTTTAATCTATGCTACATTAACTAGGCTTGATTTGTCATATGCAGTTGGAGTGTTGTCTCAATTCATGCATTGTCCTAGGAGAGAACATTCGGTTACAGGACAAAAGGTGTTAAGATACATTAAGATTACACTCAAGGAAGGCTTGTATTATGGTTTCACATCAGATACAAACATCAAGATATATAGTGATATAGATTGGGCCGGTAATCCTGATGATAGGACATCAACCTATGGGTACTTACGTTATGTGGGAGATAAGTTAATGTCTTGCTGTTCTAAAAGGCAACACAGAGTTCCTTTGTCATCTACAGAAGCAGAGTATAAAGGTATGGTTGAAGCTACAAAAGAGGTTATATGATGGAAGACTCTCATGAAGAGTTTTGACACCATTCAAAGTACACCCACTATTCATGGAGATAATATGAGTTCATTATATCTAGCTCCTAAACCTATTTTTCATGCCAGGACTAAACATATTGAGATTTAGTATCACTTCTTGAGAGATAAGGTGATTGATAAGGAGATTGAAGGTGTATATACTTCAACAAAAGATCAAATTGCAGATATGCTAACCAAAAGCTTGGATAGACCAAAGCTACAAAGATTTAAAGACATGGCAGGTATAAAGAAGATGGAGAAAACCTCAATTGATGATTGAGGGGGAGCTTTTGGTGCATGACAACCATCAATGGATGTCTTGGACAAAAGTTTGAAGTCAAAAGATGAAGCAAAGATCAATACATGAAGATTGAAGTTAGTGCATAATCAGAGAATGAAGGCTTGCATATACATGTACATTAAACATGCTTATACTTTTGTAATGGTCATGTGCTTGTACAAAATGCCTATATATACAAGTAGAAAGTCAGGGCATGTATGAGAGATGATGAATGAAGAGTTGTAAGAGTCATTAGATACTTTAGAACTGAAGAAGATATCTCTCATCAACCAGATGTAAAGTTTTTCTGAATAGAAGAAAAGTTCCACCTGATATTTTGCTCAGTGCTCCTTTTGTGTTAATCTTTTGTTGAATCCTTTTGTACAAGTATAATTCTATAGTTGATTGACCTTTGTACAAATTTTCAGATCCTATTGTACTCAAGCTGAGAGAATTGAGAGTAGGAACATTTACATATGTAAATGTGAAGAAGAGAAGACTACAGTAGGTGCAAATTTGATGATAATGTTTTGGTCAATATTCCTTCCATTGTGTAACCTTTTGAGCAAGCAAGCACTCATTCTTTAATTTGGAAGGTAAGCTACCTATGGCTTAAAGCATTTGAATAAACCGGTTCTACTTTAAGATAAGTATGCATTAGAAGTTGCAGGTGTCAAAGTCGACTATACAGAATTACAGTTTTAGATGTAGGTGAATTGTTTGGAGTAAATCTCAAGATTTACTAAACTTTTTGAGAAAATTTAACTTGGAGAAGGTGCACAAACACTAGCCAACACCTTATACAAAGTCTAATTGAAAATTGTACAAGTTTGGTCACTCAATGTATGAATTAAGTGCATCAGACTTTTTTGTGTAATCACTCTCTTCATAGTTAATGCAAAGATTGATAATCTGGCATTAGTCTTCCGAAATTGGTTAAGGTTTTGGGTTGTTGTTGATATAGAGGTGCTTTAACATCAAGGATAACGTTTTCTTTTGGAGATTAAAACTCTCCATCAAAATTAGATATAAGATAATTATCAGTCTTAGAGGTATAGAATGAAAAATTACCTTAAAGGTAAAGTTTTATGAAGTCTAGTTAGAGGAGATGATCCACAACCAGTGGATCTTCAAGATCCAAACATTACTCCATCCCAAAGGAGAGAATTTTTTGATTGGGAAGAGAGGAATCAAAGGTTTGAATTTTGAAATTCAAATAGATGCTCTACCTAAAAGTACTCCTCTAAGTTAGGAGTGACTTTAACGAGTGAGATTTGTAGCTTTTAGTTCTCCAAAATCCTTAAGATATGTGGACTTATAATATTCCCTCAAAACTTTATCTTTTATAAGAAGTAAATGTTCAAGCTTTACAAGCAAGGGTTCATGTGATCCTTCAATCATTTGCACATAGCTTCTTCAATGCCTAGCCAAGTGTGAAGTCTTGGCACAAAAGTATAACATGTTATCATTGTGGTAAAGTAGGGCATTAGGCAAATGATTGTTAGCAAAAGCATGGAAGGCCAATTGGAGGCAACCAAAGAAGACAAAATAACTATGCAAGTACATCAAGTGAAGGAGACAAGCAAACCATGCTTGCCATGAAGCATGAGTACAACAACCCGACAAGTGATGATAAAAAATGGTTTATAGATTCAAGTTGTAGCAACCATATAACATGCCAAGGAGATTTATTCAGAAAACTACAAGCTCCAATTGGAAATGGATGTGTGGAGACCGGTGATGAAACTCAACATAGAATTAAGCATGTTGAAGATATCAAGCTTGGAGACAAGAAGGTATTGACTCATGTTCTTCATGTTCCTACTATTACATTAAAGAACTTGATTTGAGTAGGACAAATGGTAGAGAAGGGAAATCATGTTATCTTCAATGAAAAGGGTTGCTTTATAAAGAATCCAAAAGAAGGATTCAAGATCATTGCTCAAGGAAGGAAAGAAGGTAGGATGTTCACTTTGGACATTCAACAACCACATAGAAAGGTGACGTATATTCAGCTTGGAAACAAGAGGATTGTTGAAATCAATTTGTGGCACAAAAGGTTTGAACATATCAACATTCCCAAGCCCAAGGACATGAGCAACCATGAAGTGGTAAGAGGTCTTCTAAGACTCAATGATGCTGGACTACATGAGTTTTGTGAATCATGCCAACTAGGAAAGCAAACTCGACAACCATTCAAGAAGAGCAACTATGTGGCAAGGAATGTCCTCGACTTGATACACACGGATGTATGGGGACCATCAACAACCATCGGTGGCTGGTAATAGATATTTTGTCTTTTTTATTGATGAACATTAAAGAAAAGTATGGATTTTTGCATAAAACAAAAAACAGATGTATCCATGTTCAAGAGATATCAAAGCACAGGTAGAAAAGGAAACATGATGCTACATAAAGACCTTGAGGTCCAATGGAGGAAGAGAATATTTCTCCAAAGAATTTTCAAATTTGCTTTATGAAAATGGCATCAAGCAACAATTTACATGTAGGTACATGAGTCAAAAAAATGGAATAGCTGAAAGGAAAAATAGACAAATCGCACAAGTTGCAAGATGCATGCTCAACGAGATGAAGGTGCCACTAAACTATTGGGCTGAAGCAGTTAGTATGGCTATTTACTTGATGAAGAACTGCACAATGGTTGGAGTGCATAATTTGACTCTCGAGGAGGTTTTTTCCGATAAGAAACCTGATCTTACACATCTCAAAGTTTTGGATGCATATGTTATGTTCACATTCCTCAAGAACTAAGGACAAAGATAGAGCCAAAGTAAAAAAAAATGTATTTTCATAGCATATTCATCGGAGCAAAAAGGATATAGGTGCTACAATCTAGTGACAAAGGAGCTACGAGTCTCATGAGATATGGTATTTGATGAGCTAAGACCATGGTTTGGAGACAATGGGAAAGAGAAGATTCTTTAAGAAGATTGTGAAGAGGGGAGACTAAGGAGTCATTCCTCATCACCAACATCAGGTTATGAAAGAATTGAAGTTGAAAGTGCTACCCGAAATAGTGACTCAAATGCAAGTGAAGAAGACTATGAAGAGGTGATTATGCCAAAGGTAAATTTGAACCGATTGAAGAAGCAATATTTAAAAGGAAATGAAAGGAGGTCTTTGAGAGCAAGGTATCCAAATCAAAGGCTGAGCTACGGTAGTTTTATTGCAAAGCATTTTGCATATATGACATAGGTGGTCAAAGACAAAGAACTAGATGCATATGAGGAAACATGTACACAAAAAGAATGGCAACAAGCTATGCAAGAAGAGATCAAAGCTCTCAAGGACAATCACATATGGGAGCTAGTTCCAAAGGCCGAAGATATGAAGATTGTTCGAAATAAATGAGTGTTTAAAATAAAGAGAAATGTTGATGGCTCTCTAGCTAGGCATAGAGCTAGACTAGTAGCAAAAGGATTCAAGCCAACTCACGGCATCAACTATGAAGAGACTTTCAGCTGGTTGCAAAGATGGGAAAAAATAGAACCTTGAGTGTAGTGAGTGCAGCAAGGAGATGGCCATTGTACCAAATTGACATAATAACTGTTTTTCACAATGATGAACTTCAAGAAGAGGTATACATGAGTCAACTGATTGGATTTGAAGATAAAAAGCATCCAAATTTTGTTTGTAGATTAAAGAAAGCTTTGTATGGGCTAAAGCAACCACTACTTGCTTGGAACCAAAGATTAGTTGAGTACCTCACAAGGTCTGGGTATAGTCCAAGTAGTGCAGATCCCTCTCTCTAGATGAAGAAAGAAGAAGGAAAGGAACTATACATTTGCATATATGTTGATGATCTCATCATAGCAGCAAGTAATGTTGCAAGAATACAAGAGATAAATAGAAAACTCGATAAGGAGTTTAAATTTTAAATCTTGGTAATCTGAAATATTGTTTAGGCATTGAGGTAGTCTACGGGAAAGATGTCATGTACTTGATGCAATGAAAGTACTTACTCGATGTCGTTTTTAGATTTAGAATGAGTGAATGCAAACCACTCACTCGACCTAAGGACACAAATGTGAAACTATGCTCAACTGATGGAGAGAAGTTACATGATGTAACTACATATAGGAGTATTATAGGTTCATTTATCTATGCTATGATCACAAGACTAGATTTGTCTTACATCCTTGGATTTCTTTCTCAATTTATGCAAACTCCAACAAGCGAACAATTAAATTCAGCCAAACGAGTGCTAAGATATGTGAAGCACACAATCAATCATGCCTTATTTTATAGGTATGATGAAGAATTGCAGGTAAAGGGCTTCAATGATGCTCATTGGGTTGGTTCGAAGGAAGATGGAAGATCCACTTCAGGTTATGTGTTCATGATAGGTAGCAAATCTATCACATGGAGTTCAAAGAAGCAACCTAGTGTTGCACTATCATCTATAGAAGCTGAATATAGAGGATTAGCCTTTGCAACTTGTGAATCTATGTGGATTAAGAAGCTCTTGGATGATCTTGATGTGCAGGTAGAGATCATTCCAATTCATGGTGACAATGTGTCAAGCATTCACTTGACAAACAATGCAATGTTTCATGCATAGAGTAAGCACATAGAAGTGAATTATCATTGTGTTCGAGAAAAAAATTTGAGGAAGGATGTGGATATAAAGTTCATTAAAACTAAAGAACAGGTTGCAGACATGTTTACAACTTCCTTAGATGCTTCTAAGCTAAATAGGTTCAAGGATGAAATCAACTTGCAAGATATGGCTGAAGGTGCAAGCTCACATGTGAGCTTGAGGGGGAGTGTTAAAAATAAAGAAGTAAGATCATATATACTTTGCAAAAAGGATTTTCTTCAAATAGAAGAAAAATAAAAAAATGAAAAATGGAATCATTTACTTCATCAAGTAGTGGAGGCCAATAAAGAATCAATCAAAAGAGAATCAAATCCAAAAACTGAACTGGAAGAGAAGAGTGGCTACTCAAAGTTGTGGAGGAGTTATGGAGAAGACCTCTCAAACTCATCATGAGAGCTCATGGTCATTTGGTTCAAAAAGAGGTAAGAGACGACACTTAATAAAAGAGGAAGAAGGCATTGAAGTCCTCTTGTAGGTAGTTTGTTTGGTTTCAATCATTTTGTTCTCTTTAGTCTCATAGACTATGTCCAGTCGCATACCAATTTGTGGGTAGCCTTATTGTGAGAGTCATATCTGTCAATATAAGTATCCATTTTTAGAGTTTAGATATTTACTAGAAATCATATCTTGCATACTCCATTTTTTTGGAACATTTTTACCAAAGTATTTATGCTCTATGAGTTATTCCGTTTTTAGTGAAATCTAGTTTTCAGCCTAATAGAGTGGATAGGCAGCCTATTTTGCGGCAACAAGTTGCCAAACCAAAACTACTATAAATTGAGCGTTTGATAGATCATTTGAAAGCTAGTAGTGTCTAGTTTGAGTGAGCAAAGTTTTAGGTTCATTGCATTCTTCGATTGGTATCAATTGTCCTTTTAATGTTCAGCTATAGGTAAAACTCTTGATCCCGAGAAGGTCTTCTACACTTTAGGCTACGAAATAGGAGAGGAATTCTCCAACAAGGTGCACCATCAATATGTCAAGGAGAGCTGCTCTATTAGAGAGATAAGTTTGGATTATGTGCTCACACATGCTAAAGATGCATACCTTTTTATGTAGGCTTTGGGTAGGGATAAGTTTAAAGACGTTCACAAAGCTTTTGGCTTACTTCCTTTTGTGGATTCATTGCTTTCCACATAGCTTGGCACTACCGTATACATGATTTCACTTATTTTTGTGCATTCACTTGCAAATAGATTATGTATTGTGTTGTGCTCAAAGCTTCTCCTTCATCATCTTCTTGTTCTTGTGCTTTCATAGACCTCAAACTCCAACACTTGTAAGCTATTTGGCTCTCCTTTTTCTTTTATCTGCATTGATTTCTATTGCACTCTTTAGTTCTCCATTCTAGCTCTCCATCTAGGAAGCTTCACATGTTCATGTGTTGGCACACTGAGTATTGTGAAGCCTAGATAACAACGCAATCGATGAAAGGACCCTCCAAAATGGAAATGACATTAAGACGAATGAAAGATTTAAAATTTCCAACTTAAAATCCTATCTTTTCCAAGGAATTCTAGAACATAAATTGTTTGTTAGTTTTTTTTCCTTGATGGCTGAATGGCAGTCTTTTTGAATGAGTGTATTTTCTTGTTCTTGACAGTAAGCACACGCTCTTTTCTCATGTCACTCAATTGAAGTATGTTATTATATATTTGCCAATTTTGGAATCGTACTTTTCTTACAGATCTTCCATCCTTACGAAAATTCACCGTGCGATCATTAGATGTGACAACCCTCTCACTCCCTCCGAATCTCCGGACGCTGACATTAGAGAGCTGCGACAGCCTTGAGAGCGTGGATGTGAGCGCAATTCAATTCTTTCTTTTTCCATTTTTTCCGTTTGTTGTCAGTCACATCAAACAGTGTTCAATTCAATTCTTTCCGTTTGTTGTCATTCACATGAAACGGTGTTCCATTGCAGGGTTCGCTCCCAAACTTAGAAGAAGTCCAACTCGATGATTGTGTTCGACTTCTCGATGCTGACAAGTGCTTGGAATTGAAAGGTATGTACTGCCGTTACAAAATAACAGCATATTTCAGCTCTTCAAATTGAACCTGTAAACTAAAATGATGTTATGAAACTAAAATCTATGACTACGTTCATCATATCCCATCGTTTCTCCACAAAGAGAAGAATCTATGACCCATCCTTGAAATCACTACACTCTCTCAACTTTGATCCAAACACTCAACACTTTGATGTGGACTCCTAGTGACGTCAACTATGGACACTCATATATTCAACTTGGGTTATTTACTAACTTGGGTTATTTACTAACTCATATTTTTCCCTCCCCTTCGTAAGTGATCAGTCTCATTCATTTACAAAGATCATGTATATGTATATGTTTTTATTTAAAAATTGATTATTACATCTATATGGTTTACAAAATTGTTTATTATCTTTATATTGATATATATTAGATCTAAAAACTAACATTGACTCTTACCCTCATAATATCATGATGAGGTAGATGAATAGGACCACCACAATCATGAGGGATGGCTCTCCTTCCAACCTTATGCCCCTATGTACAGCTCTCTTACAAGGACTACCTCCTCGAATATGTTCGTACTATCCATCCAAGTGTTCATCATGCCACTACATGTGCTCCAAGTATTCTGCCTAAGTAGAGTTATAACCTTCAAGATTGGATAAAATATACCCTACTTTGTCTATTGCTTGAAGGACTTCAACCAAGACCTCCACTTAGAAGCTCAGACACAACTTGACCATTATGCCATAGTACTTTAATTTCTTGAAAGAGCACAAGAACTTATACTTAAGTGAAATCTTAGGACCTTTAGGCCTACTTAAGACCAGCCAAACGATGTCCAATTTTAGATCTATTCCAACCATTGTAATCCTCATGTTAGAAGCTTGTTTTTTGACAAATTGCATAGAAGGTTGAATCATTGTCTCCATTCTTGCTTCACAACATCATAGGGAGTGGTTAAGCACTTTATTCGATATCGGGTTCATTATGAATCTTCTCATTTTCAAGAAACATAAATTGTACTAAAAAAGCGAAGATAGAAGAGATAAGAAGGATATGTAAACGAGGCAACAATGTATATTTTTCCATCTGAAGGGAGCCATGAAGAAAACTATGCGAGCTAGGGAGAGCAGGAAAGGGCATTGATAACTTTTCCATCTCCTTCATGCGGCAACCCGTGCTTTTAAACTTATCCTTTATTATAATCAAGTATCTATGAAGGGAGGAAGCTTTTGAAGTTCCTAATCTTACTAGCCAAGAGGTCAATCAAAGATTCTTTGAACCATTCTTTTGGTGATGGGATAAAATTAGAAGCACATATCTTCTCTACAATTTGTAGGATGGCTTCACTTCTAATCACACTCTGAAGATTTGAGGAAAAACCAATGGTCTCGCCCAAGAAAACCTACTTCTAGTTGATTGTGTAAACCAACTTCAGACACATGTGTTGAAAATCCAGTTTGCTATGTGGAAGAATGGTGAGTCCACAACCAAAGGTGTATGGATCTTATTTTTCACACCTAAAAAGTATCACTTAAACTATTTCTACTCTTCATTCCTTGGTTGCACACAACTACAAGCTTATCTCCTCATGAGTCATACATGATCCACATAGGCAATTCATATAGTTACGACATAAAGTCATTACATCAACACCTAAACCTCATACATATGAATAAGCTTCACTCTCTTAGAACATCAACAACCATATGAATAGGCTCCAAATGATAAATGTTTCTTTCATAAAAAAGAACATCATCTCATGAATAGATGACTTTACGAGTTGTGTCTTTTTTAATAGAAGACAATTCATACCAAGGTGCTACACATGTAAAAAGCTAGAGAAAAAGCTCCACTTCATATATATCAGAGATGACAATCATCTTAAATGAACAAGTGCTCATAAAATTGTGATTGACTTGAGGATCACATGAGTATAATATGATCATCCTTATTTGTCTCCATGTTTTTAAGCTCGATTTCAACGATCAACTAAAATAAACAAGAGCTCATACATATAATGACAACCTTTGATTTTTTGAGAGTCAAATGATTGTAATATTATTAGTCTCATTCCATATCAAGCTGTAATTAAGAAAATTTATCTTTTTTCACATCTGTGAGAAATGAATACATACTACATGTGCATAAGCTTAGCCTGTCCCAACAATGCAGAACTAGATGTGTCTATCTACACATCTGTAGAACCCAATTACCAAAGAAAAACCAATACCTTTTTCTGAGACCTCTATAGTGCTTCTTGATTCTCCTTGTCGTTCAAAAACCATTAAATGAATATGGTATACATGTTGTAAGTGGGGTGAGCCACGATAAAAATACATGTACATGTTGGAAGTGGGGTGGGCCACAATAAGAGTACATGTTTCATGACTTTTGGCATCCCCTCATTGAAAATAAAGAATAAGTTCTAATGAGGCAAATTCTGCATTATGGAATCTAGATTAATGTAAACGTAAACAAAATCTATAGGGTCTCTCCTTGGTGTGTGCATTGTTTCTATGGGGCCTCTCAATGGTGAAATACTTGGGACACATCTGGAAACAAGCCCTTTTTGGAGAAGTGAACAGATGCTATGTGGCATTGAGGAATGCTATTAGGGGAGAAGCCCTATGGAAAATTTGGAAGGTTTGATGCACTTTTAACTTTGGTAATGATTCCAAAGAGTGGGTGATTGATAAAAACCTAAACCTTTTAGAAGAACTCAAACTAGTGCATTGCTGGAAGCTGGAGAGGCTTCCAATGCTTGGAAGTTCGCTGGTACGATTGACAATTATTTACTGTAATCGACTTCACGATGATGACAAGTGCTTGGAATTCAAAGGTATGAATCTTCTCATTCTGAACCTTTAAATAAGGCTTAGGCTAAAACACATACTAAAAGCATATAGATTTGGTTATCATTTTTTTATCGTTTATGTGTCTTTGGAAAATTGGACGACAAAGCAATGAATTTTTTTTTGTTGGGTTCAATTTAATTCAGTTACTGGTAATGTTGTTTTTGTGGAAGATTCAATTGAAACCTTGCTTTCATGTAGTGAAGAGACACCAAATAGCTTGAAGGATGTGCAGGATACTTATTCCCTCTTTTTATAGAGAGACAATCAAGTGTTGGTTTAAATGATGTAATTTCTCATTATTTATATATTCTAAATGATGATTAAGATCATTCCATTTCTGATGGAGATTACATGATGCACTTGTTGATGACATGAACCACATATAAAATGCTAAAACTATGCCTAAATG
>CM035438.1:25199406-25354406 GCA_020310875.1 Ceratopteris richardii
ACTTGACAAAGCTACAGTGGGTTGCTTCTTGCTGCTCCATGTAACAGTTGCACTCCCAAGTGAGAATAGAAAACCACTAGTAGATCTTCTATCTGGAATGCTACCAGCCCAATCGGCATCGGTGTATCCATAAACCTGCAAATCTACACTAGCCTCATAAAACAATGCATAATCCAAAGTAGCACTCACATAACGTAGAGTGCGCCTCAAAGCATCCAAATGTGGCTTCCTGGGAACCTGCATAAACTGACTTTCAAGTCCAACAGTATAACTTAGATCAGGCCTTGTAATTGTGAGATATATAAGACTTCCCACAATTTTCCTGTACATGGTAGCATTTTCCAATGCTTCATCTGATGTAGTGTCCAACTTCAAAATCTGATCTAATGGCATAGAAATTGGCTTACAATCAGCCATACCATATTTTTGCATCATATTCATGGCATATTGCCTTTAAGACATCCATACACCTGTTTCTGTATGTATAAGCTCAATGCCCAAGAAATAGTGCAGCACACCAAGATCTTTCATGTCAAATTCTTCCATAAGAAGTTTCTTTACCTCTTTGATACTTCCTTCATTATCACCACCTACAATCAGTTCATCAACATAAATAGCCACAATAGTGATGCCATCATCATCCTTCCTTCCATATAGTGAGTGATCTGCATCACACATAGAAAACCCAATGCTGGTTAAGTAATCAGCAATCCTTGCATGCCATGCACGAGGGGCTTGCTTCAGCCCATACAAAGCCTTTTGCAACCTGCAAACATATTCTGGATGCTTTGAATCTTCATATCCTTGTGGCTGGTCCATATATACTTCTTCCTGTAACTCACCATGTAGGAAAGCATTCTTCACATCCATCTGATGCAAAGTCCATCCTTTTGCTATAGCTAGTGCAACAAGTGTCCTGACAGTAGACATTTTAGCTACAGGGCTGAATGTTTCCTCATAATCAATGCCATATGTCTGTGCATATCCTTTAGCTACCAATCATGCTTTATACTTGCTTATGCTACCATCAGCATTATGCTTTACCTTGTAAACCCATTTGCAGCCTATGTGTTTCTTTCCTTGCGGCAATGGAACCAGCTTCCGTGTATCATTCCCATAAAGTGCAGCCATCTCCTCATCCATAGCTTTTTCCCAATCTGCACTTCCAATTGCAACTTCAAAACAAGAGGGTTTAGCATCTTGTATTACCTTGGTCATGTAGGCACAATGACGATCCATATAACTATCATACGTCAATCGTTGCACTGAATTCCGCACCCTCCCCGATCTTCTTGGTCCTGGGTCACTTCTCCTTGTATCATCTGCATGTGCCATTCTTACTCCTGGAGTCTTCACAGAGGGCATTCCAAGTTCCTCATCAAGGCTCTTTTCTGAACCGCTTGAATCCCCATCAACATCTTCAAAACCTGCACATGTTTTACTACCAGCAGAAAGCTTTTCTTTACCTTTCTTGGATGTATTTGATAAATTTGCTGGACTAAAATTTCCACGCAATCTTCCACTCCATGGATTTGAGTTGGAACTATTGCTTGGTGATGCATCTGGTCCACTCAAAACCTGAGATTCTGCACTTGATTTTTCAGCATTTTCTTGGTCATTTGGTTCAAGACTCAGTTCTTCTTTGGCATCTGCATAGAAGCTTGAAATTTCATCAAATACCACATCTCTGCTCACCTTTACCAGTCGTGTGAGTGGGTTATAACATTTATATCCCTTTTGCTCAAGGGAGTATCAAATGAAGACACACTTTTCTGCTTTTGGATCAAGCTTCGTCCTCAATTCATCTGGGACATGAACATATGCAATATAGCCAAAAACTTTCAGATGTTATAAGTTTGGCTTTTTACCTGTAAACTTCTCTTCAGGTGTAACTTGATGTATAATAGCAATCAGAGTTCTATTCATGATGTATATAGCAGTATGCACAACTTCTGCCCAATAACAATAAGGCATATTCTTCTCAGCCATCAAGGCTCTTGCTATTTCTGCAATATGTCTATTTTTGCATTCAACAATGCCATTCTGTTGTGGTGTGTACCTGCATGAAAACTGACATCGAATTCCATGAGTTTTTAGAAAACTACTGAACTCATTTGACATGTATTCACCTTATCCATTAGATCTTAATATCTGAATGTACTTCCCTGTCTTCTTTTCCACCATAGCTTTAAAATTATGGAAGTGAGTGAACACCTCACTCTTCTTTTTCATGAAATATACCCATATTTTGCGTGTATGGTCATCAATAAAAGTAACATAAAACCTGCAACCGCCCATAGATGTGGTCTTTGTTGGACCCCAAACATCCGTATGTACTACTTCTAGTACATTCTCACTAACATGCTTATCATGTAGAAATGATGCTCTTGACTGTTTGCCAAATTGACATGTTGCACATACCTTTTGCATTTCTGCAACTTTGAAATTTGGTATTCCATGGACAATCTCCTTTGATTGCATCAATTTCAACCTTTGCAAGTTTGCATGTCCAATCCGTTTGTGCCATATCTCTATATTTGCAATAACTCCTGCATCTTTTGCAAACATGGTTGCATTCATTTCAGGAATCTTCACATTTAAGGTGAACATCCTACCCAGTTTGTTTCCTTTGGCAACCAATCATCCATCCGGCTTGTACTCTTCTACATATAATCTATCTGCATTGAACCTGACTTGTAATCCCTGATCAACCATTTGTCCAACAGAAACCAGATTCTTTGTTATATTTGGAACATGCAGCACATCAGCAAGATGTTTTACCTTCCCGTCCTCCATAGACAATGCTATGTTTCCTGTATGCTCAATAGGATGTGATGTATCATCACCTGTTTCAACATATTCAGGAACTGGCATTTTCTACAAACTACTAAACCATTCTGCATGACCGGTCATGTGATTTGAAGCACCTGAATCAACATACCAGACATTATCATTCGATTTTGAAACACCAGCAGACATTGTATTCATCATGTGATGATGAACCATAAAGAGCTTCTCAGAATCATCTCCACTTGTGGATGCATAGTTGTTTTGTTGTCTTCTGTTATTTTGATTCTTCAACCTGCAATCACGTTCAAAGTGTCTAGGTTTACCACAATTCCAACATCCTTTACAATCATTACCTGAATCATTTCTTTGAAAATTTTTGCAACCTCTTTGGCTCCCCCTACCTCGAAACTGTCCTCTTCCTCTTGCATGATTTTGTTGTTGACCTTGGTCTTGGTTACTATTTCCTCTTCCACTTTCGAAACCTCTACCTCTGCCTCTTCCTCTGCCAGAGTAGAATACGTGCTCAGAATTGGGCTTTCCTTGGGAGTTTGAATCCTCACCAAGATTCTTTTCTTCAATAATCAGCATAGATACCAGATCAACAAAATTTGGAATATTTTCCGTGGTCTGTATAGAAGTTATGAACTGCTTATATGCAGCTCCTAAACCATGAAGGCATACTTCCACCTTATCATCATAATCTAAATTCACCCCAATAGATGCAAGTGACTCACATATGCTTTTGATTTTCAGGGTATAGTCACTTACCAACATGCTCTTTTTCTCCAAGGTAAGTTGCAATTTTCGTGCCTTTGTATTGGTCTCATACAATGTGACCAAACTGTTCCAAGCCTCTTTCAGAGTCTTGGCATCCTGTATGTGTCCAATCATGCTATCCTGTATGCTAACAGATAGCCAGTACATTACCTTTCGTGCTCCTTGATTCAATTCCTCATATGCTCTTACTTGATCTGCAGTTCGATTCCTTTCTAGTAATTGTGGAGCATTTTTGTTCTCTCCTTCGATGTACTTCCAGTAGTCTTTTCCCATCAGAAAATTTGTCATTCTGAATTTCCAAGCATGGAAGTTGTTCTTGTCCAGCTTATCGCTCATAAGGCGACTCATTCCATCTGCATTTTCCATTTCTACAGCAATACACAACACTGCAAACCACTACCAGCAGCACTTCTGCTTGAACACGGTCACACTATGACATGACAGTTCGATCTCAGAAAAACACAGTTTTCGTGTATCAACAATATACGGAATTGCTTGAAATTCTGGATCTAGAATATATGAGTGTTGCCAAACATAGCACAAGTTATAATTTTTGAAACTGACCTAGTTTTTCTGTGGGACCCACCTTGCGTGCTCGAAACGGAGGTCAAGATGGCTCCGAAACTTCTACCTTCACGCCAATTTTCGTAGCAAACAGAGGGTATTTGTGAAATCTCATTTTCTCCATGCCTTGCCACATAGTCTTCACCGTCGCCTTCTCCACGAGCTCTCTACAGTCAAGCTGGCTCTGATACCATGTCACGAGGAAGGAGATAAGGAAGAGAGGTCACACACACACTCTCACTCTCAAGGAGAAGCACACGCATAGATTGAGGCAAGGAAGAATGATCTTCTTCTTCTTCTTCTATTACATAAAAGGAATGTACAAGAATGACCCAAAAACAAGAATACAACAAGTGCAATATATAAAGATCAGTACATGAGGAAAATCCTAATGTCCGCGAATGAGTGAGCTGGCAAGAAACAAATGTGCCATCACTCTCAGTAGATAAATCTAATAAAGCTCAATGAAGTATCCCTGACATATACTGGCGTGACCACTATACATGTTAGAGAAACGAAAAACTGGTACGTGTCATCCTGGATCATCACATGTTGAGCTTGATATCTCAACATATGGAACCTTAGTATGAATGCAAAACATGCTTTTGTTGGATTAAAGAGTACATCAATCAATAACCATCTAGGAAAATCCTCTTTTTCTAATGTTTCTTTGAAGGATATGGCTTGTAAAAATTAATCAAACAGTTGAGGCTGGCAGTTATCCTATTGATGCATATTGGTGATTATATTTCTATGGGCGGTCCTTATTTCAAGTTTGCACATGCTACTGTTGTGGATGTAAATGGGAAACCAGATTAACCAATGTGATGCAACTGGAAGTGGTAGCTTTGAATACAATGTACTTGAGGAAGTGAACGTGGAAGAGGATATCTTTTCATCGCATGCACCAATAGAGCTTACAATCTCTCGTGGAAGCCAAGAAGAGTCTGAAGACTGTCAGGGAGTAGGTTTTATGTTCATTAGGAAATATTGTTGGCGATTCCGAAAAATGCAGAAATCTTGTATTAAGTCATGGTGCTATGATGTCTCTCCTTAGTCATTTGAATGAAAAATGCAAAGCAATCTATGCTAAGGAATGCAACTTGGATGCTTTCAAATTTCTATCTAGGGAAGCCTCCACCATATTTTGAATAGTGGCACTTCCCATTCTTGAGCATTTGATTCATTATGGTGATGAGGATGTTCTAATAGATCCTTGTTGGGCACTTTTATATCTCTCAGATGGTACAAATGATAAGATTCAAGTTGTGATAGAGGTTGGAGTCTAGAAGAGGATTATAGACTTGTTAATGCATCGTGCTCCTTCTGTTATTGTTAGAGTACTAAGGATAGTTAGTATTATTGTTACTAGAGATGATGCATAAACCCAGGTTATGATCAATTACCATGTGCTTCCCTACTCATTGAATTTGATATCTCTGAACCACAAAAAGAGCGTCAAGAAGGAGGCTAGCTCGACTATCTCAAATATTACTACTGGCAACAAGGAACAGATTTAGGCTTTGGTTTATGCCAATATTATTCCTTCGTTGGTAGAGTTGTTGGGAAATATAGAAGTTGACTTCAAGAAAGAGGTTGCTTGGCTATTTCAAATCTAACCTCTAGAGGAACCCATGATCAGATTAGGTAGCTAGTGAATCAATGCTACATCAAAACATTGTGTGACCTCTTGACCTATTCTTGTAGATAGTTCATTTGGTTTTAGTCATTTCGTTCTCTTCAGTCTCATAAACAACCACATACCAATTTTTAGGTATCCTGATTATGAGAATCGTATCTCTCAATATATGCATCCACTTTTAGAGTTTAAATATTCTTTGGAAAGATTATGTTGAGCACTTTATTTATCTAGAATAGGTTTCTTAAATTCATTACGCTCTATTAGTTATTGCATTTTTAGTGAAGTCGAGCTTTTAGCCTAACTAAGTGGACCATAAACCTATTTTCAGGCAAAGAATTGCCAAAACAAAACTACTCCAAATTGAGTGTTTGATAGCTCATTTGAAATCTGTTAGTGTCTAGTTTGAGTGAGCATAGTCTCAAGTCCATTGCATTCTTCACTTGATACCAGTTTTCATTTTAAGATTCAAGTATAGGTAAAATTCTTGATCCTGCGAAGGTCTTCTACACTTTCTGCTACGAATAGGAGAGGAATCCTTCAACAATTGGTATCAGATCATTGGACTAAAGCAAAGGAGAAGCTACAAATCAAGGGGGAGCTTTGTAAAGTCAAGACAGAGCACCAGCACATAAGTAAGGTAAAATTCAAACTTCGAAGTCTTCAATGGTTGATTTAGGACAACAAGTTGAGAAGTTTGTTGGTGCATGACAAACATCGATTGATGTTTTGGACAAAAGTTTGAAGTCAAAAGATGAAGCAAAGATCAATACATGAAGATTGAAGTAAGTGCATAATTACAGAATGAAGGCTTGTATATACATGTACATTAAACATGCTTATACTTTTGCAATGGTCACAAGTTTGTACAAAGTACCTATATATACAAGTAGAAAGTCAGGGCATGTATGATAGATGATGAATGAAGAGTTGTAAGAGTCATTAGATACTTTAGAAGTGAAGAAGATATCTCTCATCAACCAGCTGTAAAGTTTTTCTGAATAGAAGAAAAATTGCACCCAATATTTTGCTCAGTGCTCCTTCTGTGTTTAATCTTTTGTTGAATGCTTTTGTACACATCTAAGTTGTTGGAGTTAGACGTCTGCGGAAGCACGCGAACAACACAAGGAAGAAGAAGAAGCTTGGAGCACAACACACAAGACTGAATGTATTACTAGAGAATATACAAAGATAAGTAGCCCATTAGGGCAATAGGCGTATATACAAGCCGGGGGAAAAAAACCTCCTAAAGAATGAAAAAAGTGCCCCCGCGGTCCTAGAGTGTTCACACACATCACTACCTAAATATATCAACAAATCCCCCCTGGGAGTGATGCGGTGAACAAGGAGCTTGCACTCATGTATAAGGAAGTGCCAAGCTATGTGGAAATCACTCCACAAAAGGAAGTAAGCCCAAAGCTTTGCGGAAAGCTTCAAACTTCTCCCTAGGTAGAGCGTTCGTGAAAAGGTCTGCAATGTTCTCCTGCGTGGGCACATATGCCAAGCTGATCTCCCCAGCAGAGAACCTCTCCCTGACATAGTGATAATGCACCTCAATGTGCTTAGTGCGAGCATGGAACACAGGGTTCCTCGCAACTGCCAATGTGCTCTAACTGTCAGTGAAGATGGTGGTGGGAGAAGACTGGCCAACACCCAAATCAGCCATAAGGCGTCTGAGCCACACACACTCAACAGTCGCTGTGAAAGCTGCCCTATACTCAGCCTCACAACTGGAAGTGGCCACAGTAGGCTGCTTCTTGCTCAACCAAGATATACATGAGCTACCAAGCATGAAGCAAAAACCACTAGTGGACACACGAGTGTCATAGCAACCAGCCCAATCTGAGTCAGAAAAAGCATGCAAATCTGGTGGTAGTGATCCCCCCTTGGGATAAAACAACCCAAGTAGCCGAGTACCACTCAAGTAGCGAAAGATGCGCTTAACCGCTTTCCAATGTGTGACTCCTGGGCAATGCATAAACCTGCTCATCTGTGAGACAGCAAACTGAATATCTGGCCGAGTAATGCATAAGTAAATCAAGCATCCAACAGCTTGCTGATAGAGAACAGCATCAAATGCATCTCCAGCATCATGAAGACTCAATCATAAACCTGTCTCCATAGGAGTGGCAATAGGCTTACAGTCTTCAAGGCCAAAACGCTGCAATAATATGTCAATATATTTCGTTTGACACAAAGCGATTCCACCATCAACGTGCATAAACTGAATGCCCAAATAGTGATGCAAATGCCCCAAATCAGACATCTCAAATGAGGCATGCAAATCAGCCTTAAAATCAGCAATATGTGTCTCAATAGGACCAGTGAGCAGCATGTCATCAACATAGACAAGAATGATCAGAAGCACATCATTAGCACGTTTAACATATAAGGTGCTTTCAGTTGGACTGTTCTCAAAACCATGTGCAATCAGATAGGCATGTATCTTCTCATACCAAGCACGTGGTGCTTGCTTTAAACCATATAATGCCTTCTTTAACCTGCAAACCTGGTTTTCATGCCCTTTCTGCACAAAGCCACGGGGCTGAAAAACATACACTTCTTCATGCAAGTCACCATTCAGAAATGCTGTTTTAATATCCAACTGATGTACATTCCAACCATGATGGGCTGCAAGTGCACAAATGCTCCGAACAGTAGTCATACGACATGTAGGTGCAAAGGTCTCATCAAAATCAATGCCTCTTTCCTGTGAATAACCCTTTGCAACAAGCCTAGCCTTATACCTATGAACTGTACCATCAGGTTTACGCTTCAGCTTGTATACCCACTTAGTGCCAATGGCCTTCTTGCCAAGAGGCAAGTCACATAAAGACCATGTACCATTCTTCATTATAGCATCATATTCAGATTGCATAGCAGCCGTCCAATTTTCTGAATTTTGTGCTTCATCAAAAGAAACAGGCTCATTCTCATCACAGAGACTAGATGCAGCCATAGCATAGCAATCCGATACAAAGGAGGTACTATGAGAGCCTGAACGAGTACGATATGACAAAGGTGCATCTAATTTGTTGTCACGCAAAGTCTGCACCAGCCATTTTGGCATAGTTTTTGCCTGCTCAATATCAGCTCTCTCATCAACAAGTGCATCATGTAAATCTGCATCAGAAATGGATGATCTGCATCATCATATGAAACCTGCAAAGGCTGAGAAGTTGCCTCATTAGGACCAGCACTAGCCTGTCCACCTGTAAAAAGATGCATCAAAGTATCATACATGTCTTTGGAGCTAACAGATGTCTCCTTAGTACATGAAAGCAATGGCTGAATAGCATCTTCCACAAAGACAACATCACGGCTAACCAGAATGCGTTTAGTCTGTGGATGATACAGAGGATAGCCTTTACTTTCAGAACTGTACCCAACAAAAATACATTTTACTGCCTTATCATCCAATTTTCTGCGATGTTGTTCAGGCACTAATGCATATGCCAAACAACCAAAAACACGCAGATGAGCAACAAATGGCTTGCGGTCATGCCAAGCCTCATATGGAGTGATAGACTGCAACGCTTTAGTGGGACACTTGTTCAGTACATATGTTGCACACATGACAGCCTCAAGCCAGAAACTATGTGGTAAAGCCTGACTTTTGACCATGCACCTCGCCATCTCCATGAGTGACCTGTTCTTTCGTTCAGCAACTCCATTCTGTTGAGGTGTATACGGCACCGTACACTGGTGTTTTATCCCACGTTCAGCCAAAAATGCATTAAAATCTGAAGACATATATTCCCCCCCTCGATCAGAACGGAGGGTGCCCATTTTACATGCTGATAGATTTTCAGCCAAAACCAAAAACTGCTTGAAGCACATGAACACTTCGGACTTTGCTTTGAGTGGATATACCCATGCATGCTTGGAAAAATCATCAATGAAAGTCACGAAGTAAAGGTAATTTCCAAAAGAGGGTGTCTGCATAGGACCACAGACATCACTATGTACAAGCTGCAATTTCTGCGTAGCCCGAACTGAACCATCTTTTGGAAAGGAAGAACGCTGCATTTTGCCCAAAATACAGCCTGCACAAACATGTTTTCCTGGTGCCTCAAGTTTGGGCAAAGAGGACAACATTTCAGATTTCTGCAGGCGTAACAAACTAGCAAAATTCAGATGACCAAAGCGTGCATGCCAAAGCTTTGCATCTGTCATAGCCTGAGAATCATGAACTGCACATGCCGAATCATTCACAGATCTTTCATAGTCTATGAGCTTATACAGCCCACGACATAAAATGCCAGAAGCAATAATCACATCGCCATTTGAGAGATCATGGACTGTACACTTATCATCAACGAATTTTACAACCAAGCCAATCTTGGCTAATGCAAAAACTGATAACAGGTTCTTTTTGATCCCTGGCACAAATAAAGCATCTGAGAAAGTGAAAGAACTACCATCAGCAGTAGTCAGAATGATCTTACCAACTCCCATAACAGGAAAAGAGGAGTTATTGGCGCATGTGACAGTATTCCCTGTAGGGGCAGGCTCGAGTGAAGAGAAGAAACTGCGCTCCGAGGTAATATGTTTGGTCGCCCCACTGTCAAAGTACCAAACATCTGAGTCTATTGCAGACATGCACTGATCATGAGAAGATGGGTCAAAACTGCAGACAGTAGTAAACACCCATTCTTCTTCCTGCACAAGATTTGCAGACTCTGTTTTTGGTGTAGAGGCCTCTGCAACAACCATTCCAGCCTCTTTCTTCTTTGCCTCTTTAGCAGCCAGTTTTGGACAGTTCTTTATAATATGATCATTTCCTTTACAGTACTTGCAGAACAATTTCTTCTTTTCTGATTTCTTCTCATCTTTATCCTGGTTCTTCGACGATTGTGCAGCATTTGCAGATTTCTGCTTACTAGTAGAAGAGCTCCATTTTCCTTTGCCCTTCTCACTAGCCAAGAAAGCTTGATGTGCAACACGCATAATGGACCTGTTCTGCCTGGACTGATCTTCCTGCAACAGAACAGACACTAATTCCTCAAATGACAAGGCATTCGGATTGCCTTTCATCATCAACCGAAGAGTAGAGGCAAAACTCTGATATGAATCAGGAAGACCATTCAGAAAGGTCTGCACAAGTGAGCTATCTGGTATAACCTCATCAGAAGAAATCAATTGTTCCTTCAGGTCTTTGATCTTTGTAAGAAAACTGTCCATAGAATCACCTTCATTCATGTGCTCACTCTCCAACTGTTTTCGGAGGTAAGCAACACGAGCCTCATTCCTAGCCTGGTACAAAGTGGTAAGTGTATCCCAAGCATCCTTTGCTGTTCTGCAAGAGCGAATGTGAGGAATAATGGCACGTTTGATAGACAAAGCTATCAATGCATGTGCCTGGGCATCTCTGCCATCCCAACGAATCTGCTCTGCAGTAGGTGCAACAGAAACAGCAGCACGAACAGGAATCAGCAGAATATCAACTTCGACACCATCTTCATCAGCTCCAACACCTGTATTTGCAGTACCTGTCGTTACAGGTGTAACAGGACATCTTTCAACACCCTGCACAATGTTCCACAATCCTTTTGCAACCAGTACATGTCGCATCATATAAGCCCATAATGGGTAGTTGGTACCATCCAACCTATCCTCAACAGCCAACATACGGAATACATCACTGCTTTCAGCCATGGCCGGTGACTAAAATACCTTGATGCAGAAAATTGACTGTATCTCAAAAAGTTGAACGGAATTGCCCAGACGAGTTCTACTAGACCTGTAGCAGACTTCGAGATGCTTAAACTGGCGAACAGAAACTGGTATATACCTTTGGCACAAAAGGACGAAATAGCCTACACAAGCGCTGCGATAGTGTGTTCGAAGGCCAAAACGAGCTCAGATGCTCACCAAATTTCATGCGAATCTGAGACTGCAAACGGAGGAGTGTCGACGGCGCCCTAGAAGAAGCGACGACCTACTCTGATACCAATTGTTGGAGTTAGACGTCTACGGAAGCACGCGAACACCACAAGGAAGAAGAAGAAGCTTGGAGCACAACACACAAGACTGAATGTATTACTAGAGAATTACAAAGATAAGTAGCCCATTAGGGCAATAGGCATATATACAAGCCGGGGGAAAGAAACCTCCTAAAGAGGGAAAAAAGTGCCCCGGCGGTCCTAGAGTGTTCACACACATCACTACCTAAATATATCAACATAAGTCTATAGTTGATTCACCTCTGTACAAATTTTCAAATCCTAATTCTAATCAGGTTGAAAGAATTGAGAGTAGGAACATTTACATATGTAAATCTCAAGAGGAGAAGACTGCAATAGGTGCAAATCTGATGATAATGTTTTGGTCAGCTCTCCTTCCACAGTGTAAAGTTTTGAGCAAGCAAGCACTCATTTTTGAAGTTTTAAGGTAAGCTACCTATGGCTAAAAACATTTCAATAAACGGGTTCTTTTTTAAGAGAAATTTGCATTAGAAGTTGCACATGTCAAAGTCAACTATAGAGAAGTACACTTTTAATAATAGGTGAATTGTTTGGAGTAAATATCAAGATTTACTAAACCTTTTGAGAAACATGAGCTTGGAGAAGGTGCATAAACACTAGATGACACATTATATAAAGTTTCATTGAAAACTTTACAAGTTTGATCACTCAATGAGTGAATTAAGTGCAGTAGACTTTTTTGAGTAATCACTCTCTTCAGAGTTAATGCAAAGATTGATAATCTGGCATTAGTCTTTTAAAATGGGTTAAGGTTTTGAGTTGTTCTTGATATAGAGGTGCTCTAACATCAAGGATAACTTGTTCTTTTGGAGATTAACACTCTTCATGAGTGGTATCAGAGCAAGAATTATCAAAATTGAAGAAAGGAGGACCCCGACTGTTGTAGCTATACAGAAATCAGCCTTTGAAGATTCAAAAGGTGAAAGTTTGAAGTGAAAGCTTGAGGAGGAGACTTAAAGCTATCAATAAGATCAAAAGCAACTTCATTCAAAGTAAAGGTACATGTATTCCTCACAAAACTTGAAGAATTTAATACACAAGTGAAGAAAGCATGGGAAATTCTCTTCAGATAGAGAAATTGGATAGAGAAAACTATCCTCTTCCTCCACGAGGATGGAAGCTCATCTCATGAGCAAAGTCCTAATAGGTTATATCAGAAGTGAAGAAGAAAAACTAGAATTCGGAGATCCTCGTGTTCCAAATAGGGATGAACTCTCAGATTTCAAGACATGGATGAAGAAGGATGCTCAAGCTAGGAGCATAATCTACATGGGAGTCAATGACTACTTGCTACCTCATATTAGAGGCCTTGAAAGTGCAAGTGATATATGGAATGCTTTGGAAGAGCATTTCCAAAACACTACAAAGTCAAAGAAGGCATCTTTATGGGTAGAGTTTAGCACATTCAAGAAGAAGGCTTCTCAATCCATTTTTGATTATGTAGCAAGGATGAAGGACATTGCACATGCATTAGGAGCAGTTGATGAAGACATTGAAGAGGATAAATTGGCAAGCCAAATCCTCATAGGTTCGAGAGGAGATGATAAATGGAAGCCATTCATTTTGTCTACTGAACTTTCACTAGATCACTTCACTCCTGATTTGAATCAATTGCTAGGACATATGTTAACTTTTGAGCAGGATGTAAAAGGTGATGTTGATAAAAGTACATGTCAAGCAATGTAATCAAAGGACAAGAAGAAGATTAACAAAGGCAAGCAACAATCAAATGAAGAAGAAGGTACAACTAGCCAAGCTAACTTCCTAAGAGGAAGAGGTGGTGGCAAAGGAAGAGGTAGAGGTAGAAGCAATAAAAATGGAGTCAAAGCTTGTTGGATTTGTGGTAAGACTAATCATTTAGCACATGAATGTTGGCATAATAATCAAAATAATGGAGGGTATAATCAGAACTTTAATCCAAGAGGAAGAGGTGGTAGAAACCAAAGAGGTAACTTTAGAGGTAGAGGTAGTAGAGGTTACTTTGGAAGAAATGCAGGTAGAGGACGTTTCTGAAGTCAATCCTACAACAGTACCTACTATAATTATGCTTCAGATGAGAAGGAGGATTCAACCTTGATTATGAATGCAACTTGTGAAAGACAAAGTGAAGACCAAAGAGCCTTCTACATTGACGCAGGGTGTAGCAATCACCTAAGTGGCAACATAGCTTTGATGATTGATTTGGAGAATAAGGTAACTAATCATGTAGTTCAAACAGGTTATAATAGAAATCATAATTTGAAGTCAATTGGATCACTAAAGGCCAAGGATGGAGCACTCTTCTGAATAAGGTTTTGTATCTTCCTACCATTCCAAAGAATCCGATAAGTGTAGGGCAAATTATTAAGAAAGGTTATGAATTAAGGCTCACTAATGATGGAGTTTTTGTGGAAGACCCTAGCAATGGGTATAAACAAATTATTTCAGGAAAGAAATAAGACTATTCACATTGAAGATTCAAGGCAATGTTGTTCATGCCTTGTTCACTTATGGAGGACATAAGATCTTTGAGTTAGATCTTTGGCATAAAAGGCTTGGTCATTTCAATGAAAGAGGTATTAAGGATATGATTAACAATGGTTAATTGCTTGGGTTACCTAATGTTGTAGGTTAACATATGACATACAGATGTGAGGCATGTCAATTAGGTAAGGCTCATAAGCAATCATATACTAAGCATGGTTTCACGTATTCAGAGAAGCTTGAATTGGTACACACTGATGTGTGGGAAACATCAAAGGATTTTAGTATTAATGGTTGCAGATATTATGTGATTTATGTTGATGATGCTACTAGGTGGATCACTATATATGTGATCAAAGATACATTAGAGGTATTCAATACATTTAAACATTATCATGTGTATGCAGAGAGAATCATAGGGCAAAAATTGAAGAGACTAAGGTCAGATGGAGGAGGAGAGTATTTCTCTAATGAGTTTAGTGATTACTTATGGAATGCAGGTATAAAAAGGGAAGTTACTTGCAAGTACTCTCCTCAACAAAATGGTGTTGCAGAAAGGAGAAATAGAACTCTTGTTGAGTTTGCAAGGTCAATGATGAAGGAGAAAAAGTGTCCCAATTATTTGTGGGTTGAGGCTATAAATAGAGCCACATACTTGGTTAACAGGTTACCATGTAAAGCTTTGCAAGGTATGACACCATATGAAGCTTGGTGGGGTAAGAGACCTACCTTAGATCATTGCAAAGTGTTTGGATGTATACCGGAAGAATATGATGCATTGATAGAAAATGAAACATGGATTTGGTTCCTAAATCAAATAGTCAAAAGATCATTGGATGCAAATGGGTCTACAAGACAAAGAGATTTGCAGATGAAAGTGTGTCTAGGTATAAAGCTAGACTTGTTGTGAAAGGGTATGCTCAGGCATATGGTATAGATTATGATGAGACTTATATTCTTGTGGCAAAGATGACAACCATAAGGACACTCATAGCCATTGCTACATGTAAAGGTTGGAAACTATGCCAATTAGATGTGAAGAATGCTTTTCTTAATGGTTACATTTCAGATGATGTTTTCATGGAGCAATCAGAAGGGTTCAAAGATAAAAGGTATCCAGAATATGTACGTAAGCTCAAGACAGCTTTGTATGGTTTGAAGTAGGCCCCAAGGGCATGGAATTATAGACTTGTGAAGTTCTCAAGGAAACTTCGTTTCCAAGTGTCTAAAGCAGATAGTAGCTTGCTTGTTAAATCAAGTGGTGATGGGTTCATTTACATGTGCATATATGTTGATGACATGATTCTTACAAGTACATATGAGAAGGGCATACAAAGTCTCAAGAAGCAAATACAGAAAGAGCTCAAGATTATTGACTTGGGAGACATCATATTTCTTGGGGATGGAGATTTCATATACTTAACATGGAGTATATGTGACTCAAGAAAGGTATTTGAAGAACCTATGTATCAAGTTTAAAACGGAAGATTGCAGGGTAGCACCCTACTCCAATGGAGGTGAATCACAAATTGAGCAGATATGGAGGAGAAGAACTCAAGGACATGAAGCTATATCAAAGTCTGGTTGGTAGTTTAATCTATGCTACATTAACTAGGCTTGATTTGTCATATGCAGTTGGAGTGTTGTCTCAATTCATGCATTGTCCTAGGAGAGAACATTCGGTTACAGGACAAAAGGTGTTAAGATACATTAAGATTACACTCAAGGAAGGCTTGTATTATGGTTTCACATCAGATACAAACATCAAGATATATAGTGATATAGATTGGGCCGGTAATCCTGATGATAGGACATCAACCTATGGGTACTTACGTTATGTGGGAGATAAGTTAATGTCTTGCTGTTCTAAAAGGCAACACAGAGTTCCTTTGTCATCAACAGAAGCAGAGTATAAAGGTATGGTTGAAGCTACAAAAGAGGTTATATGATGGAAGACTCTCATGAAGAGTTTTGACACCATTCAAAGTACACCCACTATTCATGGAGATAATATGAGTTCGTTGTATCTAGCTCCTAAACCTATTTTTCATGCCAGGACTAAACATATTGAGATTTAGTATCACTTCTTGAGAGATAAGGTGATTGATAAGGAGATTGAAGGTGTATATACTTCAACAAAAGATCAAATTGCAGATATGCTAACCAAAAGCTTGGATAGACCAAAGCTACAAAGATTTAAAGACATGGCAGGTATAAAGAAGATGGAGAAAACCTCAATTGATGATTGAGGGGGAGCTTTTGGTGCATGACAACCATCAATGGATGTCTTGGACAAAAGTTTGAAGTCAAAAGATGAAGCAAAGATCAATACATGAAGATTGAAGTTAGTGCATAATCAGAGAATGAAGGCTTGCATATACATGTACATTAAACATGCTTATACTTTTGTAATGGTCATGTGCTTGTACAAAATGCCTATATATACAAGTAGAAAGTCAGGGCATGTATGAGAGATGATGAATGAAGAGTTGTAAGAGTCATTAGATACTTTAGAACTGAAGAAGATATCTCTCATCAACCAGATGTAAAGTTTTTCTGAATAGAAGAAAAGTTCCACCTGATATTTTGCTCAGTGCTCCTTTTGTGTTAATCTTTTGTTGAATCCTTTTGTACAAGTATAATTCTATAGTTGATTGACCTTTGTACAAATTTTCAGATCCTATTGTACTCAAGCTGAGAGAATTGAGAGTAGGAACATTTACATATGTAAATGTGAAGAAGAGAAGACTACAGTAGGTGCAAATTCGATGATAATGTTTTGGTCAATATTCCTTCCATTGTGTAACCTTTTGAGCAAGCAAGCACTCATTCTTTAATTAAGAAGGTAAGCTACCTATGGCTAAAAGCATTTGAATAAACCGGTTCTACTTTAAGATAAGTATGCATTAGAAGTTGCAGGTGTCAAAGTCGACTATACAGAATTACAGTTTTAGATGTAGGTGAATTGTTTGGAGTAAATCTCAAGATTTACTAAACTTTTTGAGAAAATTTAACTTGGAGAAGGTGCACAAACACTAGCCAACACCTTATACAAAGTCTAATTGAAAATTGTACAAGTTTGGTCACTCAATGTATGAATTAAGTGCATCAGACTTTTTTGAGTAATCACTCTCTTCATAGTTAATGCAAAGATTGATAATCTGGCATTAGTCTTCCGAAATTGGTTAAGGTTTTGGGTTGTTGTTGATATAGAGGTGCTTTAACATCAAGGATAACGTTTTCTTTTGGAGATTAAAACTCTCCATCAAAATTAGATATAAGATAATTATCAGTCTTAGAGGTATAGAATGAAAAATTACCTTAAAGGTAAATGTTGCTCTAAGGGTTGCCCCTAATTTTTCTCATGCTATGGCATCCTTTAGTCCTCATGAGAATACCATCTTTTTGTAAATTAGGAGATGTCCATGTGAACACTCTCCTAAAACCACTTTTTGATAATTCCCCTAAGCCTAAGGTATTGAAGCCTTCTCTTGAAAAATCTCCTTTTTGAGCAAACATAAAGAAAGCCCACGTAGAAATCTCACGCGCTCTCTCTCTCTCTCTAGGTAGTTAGCTTTTTGAAATTCCCAAATCACATAAAGATCCTCTTTTTGATTTAGCACATGTGGTCTTTTGACCACATGTTTTTATTCACATATGCCTCTCTTCTCTATATAAAGAAGAGCCTCATTTGTAAAGGGGGGGTCCCTTGGCCATGGCCTTGGCCTCCATTTTGGTAATGGAAGAAGGTGTCATTTGGCTTCCACATTTCTCCTTGTGTGCTAGGCGATGATCCATGTGTGTGGGTTTGGCATTTGGGGTTGGCTTGTGTGTGAGCATTGCCCTCCCTTGTTCCTATTGACGTTGGCCATGGTGCCATTGTTCTTGGACGTGGGTGTGTGTGCGTTGCTTGCACTTCTTGCAACTCCTCTTGGAAGAGCCCCTCACTTCCATGTGAGGCGGTTTGGGTTGGTTACTCCCCATATTTCAACAACAAATTTGGCGCCGTTGCCGGGGATGATCGACCTTCAACCGTTGGGTTTTTTCAAGATTGCCGTGCCTACACTTGGTGGATGCACCTCATGCTCGGATTGAGTTGTGGATCCGTGTGGCCTTCGGTTGGCCTAGGGTACCTCTTTCTTTTAATTTTTGAGTAGTTTTAGTTCATTTTTTGGTTTGTTGCACAAAACCACCCCCCAACCTCCTTTTCTCTCTCATGTCTACATATTCCCACCCATTCAATGTGGCATCACTATCCACCCCAGTCACCTCTGTCTTAGTGTATGCCTTGGAAAGAGGGAGGGGAGGCATCTTCTCTACTCCCTTCTCTCTATTCAATTTCTTGAAAAAAAAAAAAAAAATCGGTTGAAGAACATTAGTGCTAGCCATTTCCGTATGAATTCGATATAAAGACCTTTTTTTTAAAAAAATCAAAATCTCATGGCGGCATTCATCCTTTGGATTTCCTTGCACGTTGTGCATTATGTCTCGTAACTCCCTTAGTCGTACTATGAGCAGAATTCCGTTCTGAATTTATGAGGGGTTGGTGGAGTGAGTTAACTCGTTACCACCCATTCCTTTATTTTGAATGCAAAAGTTCTGGACGCGCGAATTTTGAGGGGGTGAGGGAATTCATCTCCTCCGATTGTTCAATGGTGGTTGGGGCTTGACCGCGTGTTCCCCTTTTTTCTGTTTCGCTTGGTTACTGTGATGGGGTTGGAATCCTTATTCCTGCGTCGCCATTCTTAGGTTGAGCCCTTATGGGCTCGTGCTCCCTGCACATGGTGAGGCCCTGAGCATGGGCTCTCCAATCCACTCTCCCGCTTGGTCTCCTGCCACGCCTGTTGCTCCTCGCAATCGCGCCTCAACCGTGGAGGTACCAACGTGATGCAGATCGGCCTTTGCCTCCTTCTCCTTCATTTCAGTGCTAAACGAAGCTTCTGTAGGCTTTGTGGAAGGACTTCCCCACCTGCGCTAAGCTTCTTGCTCCCATTATCCCCGTTGCTTCTCCTGTAATGATGGGTTCCCTAGTGAAGCATCACTACACAGCATTATCTGTGGCTCATGCAATTGAGGGTTTGGTTAATGACCTCTCAATCAGGTTGCACACATTTGGTGCTACTTTAAAGTACTGTCTGTATAAACGAAGATCTAGGAGTGTCCATTTCTGGTCAAGCTACCTCTCTCTCACCTGCTCCATGCTCTGTGCACTCTGGGATGGAAGGAGTACTGTAATCTTTCCCCTCGGCTACTTGCCTCTGCCACAAGCATTTCCTTTCAATGCGGGGCCAGACTCTCTGCACCTACACACCTCATGACGAGGTTGAAACGGCTGGTGTCCCTTCTCCAGTTTTTTTTTGGTATCCTGAATACTCGACCAGGGAAAAACATTCGATTGTATGTTTCCTTACATGTCTAACATAAGGAGCTTGACTCTATTATCCTCTCAGCTGGATCATTGCTAATTGCGGGCAATTTTTGTCATTAAGTTTGCATATAAGACATTTTGTGATCTCAGCTGATAACTTATTGTTCTGTGAATGATTGCCTAACCCGGTATCGTCGTCATTTGCACTTTTGAGGAGAGGGAAATCTTGTTCATGTGGTGATGCAACTTTTTTACCGAAGTTTTTGACAGGATGCTTTGATGAATAAATTGAACATTATGGTAATTATTATAGAGCAGACCAGTCTTTGCAAAGTTGATGCTTTGAGTACTATTCGGTGCCGATAAATACCCATATTGTGAGGACACCGCATTAGTTATATTTTCTTGCATGCTCGGGGCACCAAATAATAATGTTCGAATGAAGAGTCAATTATGGCTTATAGCAACTTGGGAGGGTATGATCGAAGATGCATGACTACCCATGGTGGATTGTATACACTCATATTAGTAGTTAGACATGTATCTATTTTGTTTACTTCTTTTGATATGATACTAACTCACAGATGAAACCTCCAGCTCTAGCATGGTTATAATTGACAAAATTTTAGGGTTGTGTTCGAGTGCCACAGGGGGAATTCTGCCCATAACACTGTCTTGTCATGCCATGAAGAACCATTTTTTGGAGTTGGCACTTGAACCCCTTTTTTTGTGTCCTTTTCTGAGATTTTACAAATAAGTAGCTTCGAAAGGAATGATGGCATTCGGCACATGGTAATTCATCACCTTGGAAAGGGAGTTTAGAGGAATGATGGGCCTTTCTTGGTTGTAATAAATCTTTTGCTTATCCAGATGATCTACTAATTCTTTTGTGGCAGGATCAAGGAAGTCGAGACACTCCCTCATTAATTAAGACTCAAAAATTATAACACGCTGGAAGACACAGACAACGGTGGCTGCTCTGAAATTCTCATGAGCAAGAATACCTAGAATACGAAAGCATTCTGTACGGGATCATGTCCAAAGCAGGTGTTGTCTTCTTATCTATATGCTCTATACCCCTTGACTGTAGGAGTGGAGAACTATTGTGTCTAGGCCCCCGTGCACTTAAGAAGAATTTTCTCCATGTACCTGCTTCAATTAGAGCAGAAAATACTCCAGATGCAAACGATGTTCTTTGTGCCATGTGTATGCATCTATTTGTTTTACAAATATATTAATCCCTGAATAAAGCATCAGTACAACAACTGTTTGAAATAGTCTAAATGTCTCTTGCTTGGTGTTTTCATTCGTCATAACATGAAAGCCCTAGAAGTAATAGCTCATACAGGTGTGTTCTAGAGGAATGTGTGGCAGCTTACAATCACTGTATAACATGTTTTAAAGCTTCGATTTGTTATTAGAACATGGATTTCTAGAACCCTCTAAGTCGAAGAATTCATGAGGGATGGATCCCGTGTCCGGTTTTTCATCTGTGGCCAGGTTTAGCCGAAGGGCAACATGGAAGAATGGTTTGTTTAGGGTTTGTGTGATTGCCCTACACCGGGATGATGTCTACATTTTATTGCTAAGAGAAAATCAACAACTTATTTAGCCAAAACAGCGAGGTGTACTAATTGTTTACTGAAGCATTTGAACTTACTAATTGTTTTGCTTTTGCTGTTACTATTATAGGTCTATTCATAACATCTCAAAAACCTGTGGTCATGATGAATACTGGCCCTAGGGGCTCAATGAAGGATGATGGTGACTATAGCTCTTCAGGGCTATTGGTTTACCTTTTTTTTATAACAAGCTACAACCATGTTTTTCCTTAAGTGTCCTCTAGTGGTTTTAAATGTTCTGATGCATGAATGATACATTAAAAGTTTGAAGTAAGTGCTTGCTCTAGCTGAGGCAAATCTCCATGCTTGCTAGTGTCCAATTGCAGGTTTGACCTTGGTCTGATACATGAAACAGGGTGTATTACCTTTGTTGCTTTCTTATGATGAATGTATTTTGAAGTTGCTCATGATTTGAATAGGTTAAAATGCTTGGATATTAGCTTTGAATCCTTGTGATTGAGCCATGTAGGATTGGTTCATGAAATACCCACTTCACAAGTTTTGGAGGAAATTGGTATGATTAGAGGAAAAGTACTGGCATTAATTTCTTATGTAAAAGCATCTTGTTTGATCACTCCACAGGAATGACTAATGCAAAGTCTATCTGACTTCTTGAACATTACATTAAGGCATATGAATGTGGAATGTCTCTAAAGCAGTTTTAGATGCTAGGCACTTATGACTATACTGTTTGTCAATAAGCTTTTTCGACAGATATGCATGATCATACACATTGCTGACTAGAAATGCTAGAAATGCATGTCGAGTATTTTTTTTTAGAAATAACAAGACTGAAGGACTAAACACTTCATAACACATGGACTTTGCTGAGGACTCTGTTCTGTAATTCACAAAGATCTGAGTATTTGTTTTTTGCTAGGGACATCATTCACTGGTTTTACAATGCTCATATGTGCTTTCCCTCCCAGATGCTATAATGATACTATGATTGATCGATCATATCACCTTGGTATTATGTTCGCATGACAATACATGACATCACACATGCACTAAATGTAATATGAGAGCAACATCTATTGCATGATTTGCAATGCATAATCAGATTGCTTCTATTAGGTACAGGTACTACTGGTGAATGACATTAGGCCAACCAACTGGAATTCTGTCTCGGACTACACAAATCTTACTTTTGATCTCTGATGTTACTGCACATCATGACAAGTGGTTGTCTCTGGTTCATACTTTGTCCAGGCGGTCCACATAATTGGGAGAGATTAATTGATGTTTTCTATTCTTTTGACATTACTGCTTGAGAAATGAATCATATGTTTACCATATGCATGGCCATCCTATTTTCATCTTCAGATACTAGTATGATTGACTTAATTGATTGAAAATAGGCCATTGCATACTCATTTGAGTCACTAAAAGAGCAACTTTTATCTCATATGTTTGACTGCAGTATGTCACACATGCACCTATATGATGACAGATCAGAATCAATTATGGCATAGTTAAGAGGTTGGAGATATGGTTAAGGCACTAGGTTGTGGCTTATGAGCTCCTTGGAGCTATTTTGTGTTGATTCACAGGGATATGGAGCACTTCTAGTCAAAACAGGTTAATTCGGCAAACACCTGACAATCCTATAGGACTTGATGATCCTTGAAGTAACTAGTATGGTTTGAATGCATCTTGTTATCATTGTTCCTTGAAATCAAATCAGGCGGAAGGAAGGTCCAATACATCTTCCTAAGAAACATGGTGCTCACTCTAAGAGATAAGAAGATTTTCAGGAGCTCTTCTCATTAGAAGAGCAAGTCCTAAGTGAAAGTTGTCCCTGAAGCGGAAACTAAACATGGAATGACATTTTGTGGCTGCTTCTTTTCAAATTCAGTCTACTTGTTGTGTGTGTTTAATTTTCAGGTGTTGGAGCCTTGAAGAAAAGGCACATTGGATGGAGGCTGGGTTGACTGCCCCCCAAGGGGATTGTGTCGCTCAGCTGTAAGACTGAAGAGTTGCAGATTGAAGGATGGACTGAGGGCTTGCAGTATTGCAGATCTGAAAGATTGAAGACTGGTGTGTTGCAGCTCTGAAGATTGAAGATTTGCAGCTTGAAGTAAAGACTGAAGACTTGCAGCTTGAAGCCCTGCAGACTAAAGAATTGCAGATTTTGAAGACTTGAAGATTTTCAGACTTGAAAGACTCTACCTTGGGTCGTTTCAGCTATGTATGCTTTTCTCTTAGCTTTGTCGAGGACGACAAAGTCTAGGAGGAGGAGGGTGTTGCTCTAAGGGTTGCCCCTAATTTTTCTCATGCTATGGCATCCTTTAGTCCTCATGAGAATACCATCTTTTTGTAAATTAGGAGATGTCCATGTGAACACTCTCCTAAAACCACTTTTTGATAATTCCCCTAAGCCTAAGGTATTGAAGCCTTCTCTTGAAAAATCTCCTTTTTGAGCAAACATAAAGAAAGCCCACGTAGAAATCTCACGCGCTCTCTCTCTCTCTCTAGGTAGTTAGCTTTTTGAAATTCCCAAATCACATAAAGATCCTCTTTTTGATTTAGCACATGTGGTCTTTTGACCACATGTTTTTATTCACATATGCCTCTCTTCTCTATATAAAGAAGAGCCTCATTTGTAAAGGGGGGGTCCCTTGGCCATGGCCTTGGCCTCCATTTTGGTAATGGAAGAAGGTGTCATTTGGCTTCCACATTTCTCCTTGTGTGCTAGGCGATGATCCATGTGTGTGGGTTTGGCATTTGGGGTTGGCTTGTGTGTGAGCATTGCCCTCCCTTGTTCCTATTGACGTTGGCCATGGTGCCATTGTTCTTGGACGTGGGTGTGTCTGCGTTGCTTGCACTTCTTGCAACTCCTCTTGGAAGAGCCCCTCACTTCCATGTGAGGCGGTTTGGGTTGGTTACTCCCCATACTTCAACAACAAATTTGGCGCCGTTGCCGGGGAGTAACCAACCCAAACCGCCTCACATGGAAGTGAGGGGCTCTTCCAAGAGGAGTTGCAAGAAGTGCAAGCAACGCACACACACCCACGTCCAAGAACAATGGCACCATGGCCAACGTCAATAGGAACAAGGGAGGGCAATGCTCACACACAAGCCAACCCCAAATGCCAAACCCACACACATGGATCATCGCCTAGCACACAAGGAGAAATGTGGAAGCCAAATGACACCTTCTTCCATTACCAAAATGGAGGCCAAGGCCATGGCCAAGGGACCCCCCCTTTACAAATGAGGCTCTTCTTTATATAGAGAAGAGAGGCATATGTGAATAAAAACATGTGGTCAAAAGACCACATGTGCTAAATCAAAAAGAGGATCTTTATGTGATTTGGGAATTTCAAAAAGCTAACTACCTAGAGAGAGAGAGAGAGCGCGTGAGATTTCTACGTGGGCTTTCTTTATGTTTGCTCAAAAAGGAGATTTTTCAAGAGAAGGCTTCAATACCTTAGGCTTAGGGGAATTATCAAAAAGTGGTTTTAGGAGAGTGTTCACATGGACATCTCCTAATTTACAAAAAGATGGTATTCTCATGAGGACTAAAGGATGCCATAGCATGAGAAAAATTAGGGGCAACCCTTAGAGCAACAGTAAAGTTTTATGAAGTCTAGTTAGAGGAGATGATCCACAACCAGTGGATCTTCAAGATCCAAACATTACTCCATCCCAAAGGAGAGAATTTTTTGATTGGGAAGAGAGGAATCAAAGGTTTGAATTTTGAAATTCAAATAGATGCTCTACCTAAAAGTACTCCTCTAAGTTAGGAGTGACTTTAACGAGTGAGATTTGTAGCTTTTAGTTCTCCAAAATCCTTAAGATATGTGGACTTATAATATTCCCTCAAAACTTTATCTTTTATAAGAAGTAAATGTTCAAGCTTTACAAGCAAGGGTTCATGTGATCCTTCAATCATTTGCACATAGCTTCTTCAATGCCTAGCCAAGTGTGAAGTCTTGGCACAAAAGTATAACATGTTATCATTGTGGTAAAGTAGGGCATTAGGCAAATGATTGTTAGCAAAAGCATGGAAGGCCAATTGGAGGCAACCAAAGAAGACAAAATAACTATGCAAGTACATCAAGTGAAGGAGACAAGCAAACCATGCTTGCCATGAAGCATGAGTACAACAACCCGACAAGTGATGATAAAAAATGGTTTATAGATTCAAGTTGTAGCAACCATATAACATGCCAAGGAGATTTATTCAGAAAACTACAAGCTCCAATTGGAAATGGATGTGTGGAGACCGGTGATGAAACTCAACATAGAATTAAGCATGTTGAAGATATCAAGCTTGGAGACAAGAAGGTATTGGCTCATGTTCTTCATGTTCCTACTATTACATTAAAGAACTTGATTTGAGTAGGACAAATGGTAGAGAAGGGAAATCATGTTATCTTCAATGAAAAGGGTTGCTTTATAAAGAATCCAAAAGAAGGATTCAAGATCATTGCTCAAGGAAGGAAAGAAGGTAGGATGTTCACTTTGGACATTCAACAACCACATAGAAAGGTGACGTATATTCAGTTTGGAAACAAGAGGATTGTTGAAATCAATTTGTGGCACAAAAGGTTTGAACATATCAACATTCCCAAGCCCAAGGACATGAGCAACCATGAAGTGGTAAGAGGTCTTCTAAGACTCAATGATGCTGGACTACATGAGTTTTGTGAATCATGCCAACTAGGAAAGCAAACTCGACAACCATTCAAGAAGAGCAACTATGTGGCAAGGAATGTCCTCGACTTGATACACACGGATGTATGGGGACCATCAACAACCATCGGTGGCTGGTAATAGATATTTTGTCTTTTTTATTGATAAACATTAAAGAAAAGTATGGATTTTTGCATAAAACAAAAAACAGATGTATCCATGTTCAAGAGATATCAAAGCACAGGTAGAAAAGGAAACATGATGCTACATAAAGACCTTGAGGTCCAATGGAGGAAGAGAATATTTCTCCAAAGAATTTTCAAATTTGCTTTATGAAAATGGCATCAAGCAACAATTTACATGTAGGTACATGAGTCAAAAAAATGGAATAGCTGAAAGGAAAAATAGACAAATCGCACAAGTTGCAAGATGCATGCTCAACGAGATGAAGGTGCCACTAAACTATTGGGCTGAAGCAGTTAGTATGGCTATTTACTTGATGAAGAACTGCACAATGGTTGGAGTGCATAATTTGACTCTCGAGGAGGTTTTTTCCGATAAGAAACCTGATCTTACACATCTCAAAGTTTTGGATGCATATGTTATGTTCACATTCCTCAAGAACTAAGGACAAAGATAGAGCCAAAGTCAAAAAAAATGTATTTTCATAGCATATTCATCGGAGCAAAAAGGATATAGGTGCTACAATCTAGTGACAAAGGAGCTACGAGTCTCATGAGATATGGTATTTGATGAGCTAAGACCATGGTTTGGAGACAATGGGAAAGAGAAGATTCTTTAAGAAGATTGTGAAGAGGGGAGACTAAGGAGTCATTCCTCATCACCAACATCAGGTTATGAAAGAATTGAAGTTGAAAGTGCTACCCGAAATAGTGACTCAAATGCAAGTGAAGAAGACTATGAAGAGGTGATTATGCCAAAGGTAAATTTGAACCGATTGAAGAAGCAATATTTAAAAGGAAATGAAAGGAGGTCTTTGAGAGCAAGGTATCCAAATCAAAGGCTGAGCTACGGTTGTTTTATTGCAAAGCATTTTGCATATATGACATAGGTGGTCAAAGACAAAGAACTAGATGCATATGAGGAAACATGTACACAAAAAGAATGGCAACAAGCTATGCAAGAAGAGATCAAAGCTCTCAAGGACAATCACATATGGGAGCTAGTTCCAAAGGCCGAAGATATGAAGATTGTTCGAAATAAATGAGTGTTTAAAATAAAGAGAAATGTTGATGGCTCTCTAGCTAGGCATAGAGCTAGACTAGTAGCAAAAGGATTCAAGCCAACTCACGGCATCAATGAAGAGACTTTCAGCTGGTTGCAAAGATGGGAAAAAATAGAACCTTGAGTGTAGTGAGTGCAGCAAGGAGATGGCCATTGTACCAAATTGACATAATAAATGTTTTTCACAATGATGAACTTCAAGAGGAGGTATACATGAGTCAACTGATTGGATTTGAAGATAAAAAGCATCCAAATTTTGTTTGTAGATTAAAGAAAGCTTTGTATGGGCTAAAGCAACCACTACTTGCTTGGAACCAAAGATTAGTTGAGTACCTCACAAGGTCTGGGTATAGTCCAAGTAGTGCAGATCCCTCTCTCTAGATGAAGAAAGAAGAAGGAAAGGAACTATACATTTGCATATATGTTGATGATCTCATCATAGCAGCAAGTAATGTTGCAAGAATACAAGAGATAAATAGAAAACTCGATAAGGAGTTTAAATTTTAAATCTTGGTAATCTGAAATATTGTTTAGGCATTGAGGTAGTCTACGGGAAAGATGTCATGTACTTGATGCAATGAAAGTACTTACTCGATGTCGTTTTTAGATTTAGAATGAGTGAATGCAAACCACTCACTCGACCTAAGGACACAAATGTGAAACTATGCTCAACTGATGGAGAGAAGTTACATGATGTAACTACATATAGGAGTATTATAGGTTCATTTATCTATGCTATGATCACAAGACTAGATTTGTCTTACATCCTTGGATTTCTTTCTCAATTTATGCAAACTCCAACAAGCGAACAATTAAATTCAGCCAAACGAGTGCTAAGATATGTGAAGCACACAATCAATCATGCCTTATTTTATAGGTATGATGAAGAATTGCAGGTAAAGGGCTTCAATGATGCTCATTGGGTTGGTTCGAAGGAAGATGGAAGATCCACTTCAGGTTATGTGTTCATGATAGGTAGCAAATCTATCACATGGAGTTCAAAGAAGCAACCTAGTGTTGCACTATCATCTATAGAAGCTGAATATAGAGGATTAGCCTTTGCAACTTGTGAATCTATGTGGATTAAGAAGCTCTTGGATGATCTTGATGTGCAGGTAGAGATCATTCCAATTCATGGTGACAATGTGTCAAGCATTCACTTGACAAACAATGCAATGTTTCATGCATAGAGTAAGCACATAGAAGTGAATTATCATTGTGTTCGAGAAAAAAATTTGAGGAAGGATGTGGATATAAAGTTCATTAAAACTAAAGAACAGGTTGCAGACATGTTTACAACTTCCTTAGATGCTTCTAAGCTAAATAGGTTCAAGGATGAAATCAACTTGCAAGATATGGCTGAAGGTGCAAGCTCACATGTGAGCTTGAGGGGGAGTGTTAAAAATAAAGAAGTAAGATCATATATACTTTGCAAAAAGGATTTTCTTCAAATAGAAGAAAAATAAAAAAATGAAAAATGGAATCATTTACTTCATCAAGTAGTGGAGGCCAATAAAGAATCAATCAAAAGAGAATCAAATCCAAAAACTGAACTGGAAGAGAAGAGTGGCTACTCAAAGTTGTGGAGGAGTTATGGAGAAGACCTCTCAAACTCATCATGAGAGCTCATGGTCATTTGGTTCAAAAAGAGGTAAGAGACGACACTTAATAAAAGAGGAAGAAGGCATTGAAGTCCTCTTGTAGGTAGTTTGTTAGGTTTCAATCATTTTGTTCTCTTTAGTCTCATAGACTATGTCCAGTCGCATACCAATTTGTGGGTAGCCTTATTGTGAGAGTCATATCTGTCAATATAAGTATCCATTTTTAGAGTTTAGATATTTACTAGAAATCATATCTTGCATACTCCATTTTTTTGGAACATTTTTACCAAAGTATTTATGCTCTATGAGTTATTCCGTTTTTAGTGAAATCTAGTTTTCAGCCTAATAGAGTGGATAGGCAGCCTATTTTGCGGCAACAAGTTGCCAAACCAAAACTACTATTAATTGAGCGTTTGATAGATCATTTGAAAGCTAGTAGTGTCTAGTTTGAGTGAGCAAAGTCTTAGGTTCATTGCATTCTTCGATTGGTATCAATTGTCCTTTTAATGTTCAGCTATAGGTAAAACTCTTGATCCCGAGAAGGTCTTCTACACTTTAGGCTACGAAATAGGAGAGGAATTCTCCAACAAGGTGCACCATCAATATGTCAAGGAGAGCTGCTCTATTAGAGAGATAAGTTTGGATTATGTGCTCACACATGCTAAAGATGCATACCTTTTTATGTAGGCTTTGGGTAGGGATAAGTTTAAAGACGTTCACAAAGCTTTTGGCTTACTTCCTTTTGTGGATTCATTGCTTTCCACATAGCTTGGCACTACCGTATACATGATTTCACTTATTTTTGTGCATTCACTTGCAAATAGATTATGTATTGTGTTGTGCTCAAAGCTTCTCCTTCATCATCTTCTTGTTCTTGTGCTTTCATAGACCTCAAACTCCAACACTTGTAAGCTATTTGGCTCTCCTTTTTCTTTTATCTGCATTGATTTCTATTGCACTCTTTAGTTCTCCATTCTAGCTCTCCATCTAGGAAGCTTCACATGTTCATGTGTTGGCACACTGAGTATTGTGAAGCCTAGATAACAACGCAATCGATGAAAGGACCCTCCAAAATGGAAATGACATTAAGACGAATGAAAGATTTAAAATTTCCAACTTAAAATCCTATCTTTTCCAAGGAATTCTAGAACATAAATTGTTTGTTAGTTTTTTTTCCTTGATGGCTGAATGGCAGTCTTTTTGAATGAGTGTATTTTCTTGTTCTTGACAGTAAGCACACGCTCTTTTCTCATGTCACTCAATTGAAGTATGTTATTATATATTTGCCAATTTTGGAATCGTACTTTTCTTACAGATCTTCCATCCTTACGAAAATACACCGTGCGATCATTAGATGTGACAACCCTCTCACTCCCTCCGAATCTCCGGACGCTGACATTAGAGAGCTGCGACAGCCTTGAGAGCGTGGATGTGAGCGCAATTCAATTCTTTCTTTTTCCATTTTTTCCGTTTGTTGTCAGTCACATCAAACAGTGTTCAATTCAATTCTTTCCGTTTGTTGTCATTCACATGAAACGGTGTTCCATTGCAGGGTTCGCTCCCAAACTTAGAAGAAGTCCAACTATTGAGATGCGACAAGCTGGAGAGGCTTCCAATGCTTGGAAGTTCGCTGGTACGATTGACAATTATTTACTGTAATCGACTTCACTATGATGACAAGTGCTTGGAATTCAAAGGTATGAATCTTCTCATTCTGAACCTTTAAATAAGGCTTAGGCTAAAACACATACTAAAAGCATATAGATTTGGTTATCATTTTTTTATCGTTTATGTGTCTTTGGAAAATTGGACGACAAAGCAATGAAATTTTTTTTGTTGGGTTCAATTCAAAAAGCAAAGGCTGTCATCTACATTATCCACACACTAAATTAATTCAGTTACTGGTAATGTTGTTTTTGTGGAAGATTCAATTGAAACCTTGCCACAACTTGACCATTATGCCATAGTACTTTAATTTCTTGAAAGAGCACAAGAACTTATACTTAAGTGAAATCTTAGGACCTTTAGGCCTACTTAAGACCAGCCAAACGATGTCCAATTTTAGATCTATTCCAACCATTGTAATCCTCATGTTAGAAGCTTGTTTTTTGACAAATTGCATAGAAGGTTGAATCATTGTCTCCATTCTTGCTTCACAACATCATAGGGAGTGGTTAAGCACTTTATTCGATATCGGGTTCATTATGAATCTTCTCATTTTCAAGAAACATAAATTGTACTAAAAAAGCGAAGATAGAAGAGATAAGAAGGATATGTAAACGAGGCAACAATGTATATTTTCCCATCTGAAGGGAGCCATGAAGAAAACTATGCGAGCTAGGGAGAGCAGGAAAGGGGATTGATAACTTTTCCATCTCCTTCATGCGGCAACCCGTGCTTTTAAACTTATCCTTTATTATAATCAAGTATCTATGAAGGGAGGAAGCTTTTGAAGTTCCTAATCTTACTAGCCAAGAGGTCAATCCAAGATTCTTTGCACCATTCTTTTGGTGATGGGATAAAATTAGAAGCACATATCTTCTCTACAATTTGTAGGATGGCTTCACTTCTAATCACACTCTGAAGATTTGAGGAAAAACCAATGGTCTCGCCCAAGAAAACCTACTTCTAGTTGATTGTGTAAACCAACTTCAGACACATGTGTTGAAAATCTAGTTTGCTATGTGGAAGAATGGTGAGTCCACAACCAAAGGTGTATGGATCTTATTTTTCACACCTAAAAAGTATCACTTAAACTATTTCTACTCTTCATTCCTTGGTTGCACACAACTACAAGCTTATCTCCTCATGAGTCATACATGATCCACATAGGCAATTCATATAGTTACGACATAAAGTCATTACATCAACACCTAAACCTCATACATATGAATAAGCTTCACTCTCTTAGAACATCAACAACCATATGAATAGGCTCCAAATGATAAATGTTTCTTTCATAAAAAAGAACATCATCTCATGAATAGATGACTTTACGAGTTGTGTCTTTTTTAATAGAAGACAATTCATACCAAGGTGCTACACATGTAAAAAGCTAGAGAAAAAGCTCCACTTCATATATGTCAGAGATGACAATCATCTTAAATGAACAAGTGCTCATAAAATTGTGATTGACTTGAGGATCACATGAGTATAATATGATCATCCTTATTTGTCTCCATGTTTTTAAGCTCGATTTCAACGATCAACTAAAATAAACAAGAGCTCATACATATAATGACAACCTTTGATTTTTTGAGAGTCAAATGATTGTAATATTATTAGTCTCATTCCATATCAAGCTGTAATTAAGAAAATTTATCTTTTTTCACATCTGTGAGAAATGAATACATACTACATGTGCATAAGCTTAGCCTGTCCCAACAATGCAGAACTAGATGTGTCTATCTACACATCTGTAGAACCCAATTACCAAAGAAAAACCAATACCTTTTTCTGAGACCTCTATAGTGCTTCTTGATTCTCCTTGTCGTTCAAAAACCATTAAATGAATATGGTATACATGTTGTAAGTGGGGTGAGCCACGATAAAAATACATGTACATGTTGGAAGTGGGGTGGGCCACAATAAGAGTACATGTTTCATGACTTTTGGCATCCCCTCATTGAAAATAAAGAATAAGTTCTAATGAGGCAAATTCTGCATTATGGAATCTAGATTAATGTAAACGTAAACAAAATCTATAGGGTCTCTTCTTGGTGTGTACATTGTTTCTATGGGGCCTCTCAATGGTGAAATACTTGGGACACATCTGGAAACAAGCCCTTTGTGGAGAAGTGAACAGATGCTATGTGGCATTGAGGAATGCTATTAGGGGAGAAGCCCTATGGAAAATTTGGAAGGTTTGATGCACTTTTAGCTTTGGTAATGATTCCAAAGAGTGGGTGATTGATAGAAACCTAAACCTTTTAGAAAGGAGAATCAACATCTATAAGAAGTCTCCACCCTCTAGACGTCATAGAGTCCTTGTTTTGGAGGACAACAAGATACATGAAAAGGTGTCTCCAAGTTTTCTAGTTTTGACATTAGCGTAGATGCCTTTGTGCAAAATTTCCACATAATTTTAATGCTCTTTTTTTAAACAAGCGGATGCCAAAGCTCCTTCAATTTGAACTATTGTCTATGCTAGGACCATTCCATCTACCAATATTGTTTATGGGATTGATAAATGTCCAGGTTTCTCTTTGATTCTAGGGATTTCCTCAATCTTGTTGCCATTGTTCCATTTCAAAACCTTCAAGTGGATCAGAGCCCAACCCTAGAAAAGTTAGGGCTCCAATGCATCCCACACATTGATAATCTTCCTTAATTAGAACTAATCCTCAAAGCCAACATTGAGATTGAGGTCAGTGTCTTCAAACTTGATCAAGTACCTCCTTTCCTAGTTCCAAATACGTGACCACTTGTCGAACCCTTTGTACAAGATGGTATCCACTAGTTTGATATTTTCTTTTTCAATTTTTTTTTTTTTTTAATGTAAAGGAAGTTCGGCAATAGCCTACTCTCCCGGACTTGAATTAAATAAAGAAAAGTACAAGAGAAGGGGACTAGTGCCCACGGGACCCCCCAAATCCCACAAAGCAGGGGAAGCTTTTACAGAGCTTAGATGACATTACAAAGAAGGTTAATTACCCTCTCATCACCCTCATGTGGGGCCCACTTGGGTTTAAGCTTGTTATCGATCAAAAGGAGTACTTGATGATGCCTAAAGGGGGGGGATTTTTTACAGTTGACAATCCTTTTGCCAAGGAGGAACAGCGATTTCTCAATTGACCACTCCTTGGGGGAGTCACCGAAGTTGAAAGCACATCTTTCCTGCCAGATTTTCCATAGAACCTCTCCTCTGATCGCGTTCCAGAGAGTCGCGGAGCAGCCGATCGCTTCTCCCAGCAGGGCTTGCTACCAACTGAGACGTTTTTGAAGTCTAATTCTCTTTCCAACCACCTGCCAGAGTCTGTTGGAGTTGGGGCAGGTAAAGAAGATGTGTGAAACATCTTCGATAGACTGGTGGGAGCGTTTGCACCAGGGAGGGATCCCACAAATTTTGCTAGCCTTAAGGTTGGTCCAGATTCCGTGATGAAGAATTTGCCATAAGAGGACAGACTTTTTGATTTCTATGAGGGGGTGCCAGATAGCCATGAACTTCATGTCCCACCGAAGCCGCGTCCATGACAGGCACCACTTTTTGTTGAGGTTAACCTGATAGTCGATCGTTTCTTTGATTTTCGGGATTTTTGATAGACTATTCCCATTGTGCCATTTGAGACCAAGCGAGCTCGGCATGTCGTGTCCCATGAGAAGGCGAACTTTGTGTAGGTCCCAGGTGAGAAATCTGCTTTGCAAAGTGTTCCATTCTTCATGCGAAATGTTGATGCTAGGGTCAATATCCTCAAAGTTGATCCAGCGGTTGGTTCTTGTTTCCAGAGATGTTTCCATTTTTTGAAGCCTTTGTTCCATAGCTTCTTGGCGTTTTGAATGTTCCAAGATTCCACACTCCGGATGCCATGGATCGGAAACCAGATAGAGTCGTTTTGTCTGATACCGGCAGCCCACTTCCAGTCTTCACTTATTCTTGTGAAGCTTTTGACTTTATTCCAACTCTTCCAAAGGGAGACACCAGATTAGAGCCTTTCGGGAAGACGGGGATTGGGGAAAACAGCAAGGTCAAGATGTCAAGATTCTTCCAATTTGGGAAACCCATGAGCGCCAGCTCATTCTTGTTTCTGAAGATCAGCTTGGCCCACGAGGCCTCCTCGTTGCACCAAGCCTTAGTCATCCATTTGGCCGACAGTTTGTTAGCCATGCACCCAATGTCCAAGATACCAAGTCCCCCACTATCTCTATGGCTGGTGCAGATGGACCATTTGATTTTAGGCACCCCCCTCCTATTGTGGTCGCCGGTCCAAAGGAAGTTTCTACAAATACTATCCAGTTTGGATAGATCTTGCTCTTTTGGTCTCCAACAAGAAAGGAAATAAATGGTAGATGATAAGAGGAACGTGTTGATGACCATAGCACGACCAGCAAGATTGATTTGCATACCTCTCCAATAGTTAAGCTTGTTTTCGAGTTTGGCAAGCACCCAGTTCCACCGCTGTTCCATAGAGACGCCAAACCCCAAGGGAATCCCCAGAAGCCAAAAAATTTGGCCCTGCGGGATGATTTGACAGCCATGATCAATGAGAAGGTCGGGCTGTGACCCACCAATAGCTCTAAAGGCGGTCTTAGAGTGGTTGATTATGGATCCAGAGGCTTCACAAAAAGTAGCAAGACACTTCCAGAACGTCTCAAGGCTGGTACTATCATTGTGCACAAAAGCGTTCATATCATCGGCAAAAAGTCTCATGGTGATCTGACTGTGGTCATGCGGCAAACGAAGGCCTTTAATGTTACCAGCTTCCACCTGATGCTCCACCAGCCTGCTAAGACCTTCCGTGGCAATGGCAAAGAGAAGGGGAGCCAATGGGCACCCTTGTCTGATAGATCTTCTAAGTTTGATCACCTTTGAAAGATTTCCATTAATGTTAATTTGGGTCGATGCGTTTCCGAGAAGGGTCGCGATCATCTTGGTGAATTCCTGACTACATCCAAGATCCTGTAGTGACTGAAGAATATAGTCCCATTCTAGCCTGTCGTAGGCTTTATCAAAGTCGATCTTGAGGAAAACCACTTCTTGTTTAGACTCATTTGCAAATTCAAGACCTTCCCAGATATCGATTATGGTTTCCAAAATTGACCTGCCTTTGATGAAACCTTTTTGGTCCTCGCTTAACCACGCTCTCAAGTGGCAAGAGATTCTGTTGGCAATGACTTTGGCGATGATCTTGTATCCTGTTTGGAGCATTGTAATGGGACGCCAATTCTCTATTTTGTTCTTTTCCCCTTTTTTGTGTACTAACTTGATAATGCCATTGTTGAGGCAAGAAGGAAGCGCACCAAACTTGAGTGCCTCTTGCCAGACCAAACGGAGAGGGGTGGCAACCACCAACTTGAAGGATTTAAAGAACTCATTAGTGAGCCCGTCGGGGCCCGGGCTTTTACCTGAGGGGAGGGCATCGATGACCTCAATGATTTCGGCTTCAGAGATAGAGGCATGAAGCAGAGAGTGAAGGTTGGGTGGTATCCTGTGGGGGGAAACCCTAGATATGGCTGCCATACAGTCCCTTCTATGGTGGGAGAGGGGGTTTGAGGTCCCCAGGAGTCTCGTGAAGTGCCCTTCAATGATCCCAAAATTATCTTCTTCCGTATTGCATACATTGCCATTTGCGTCTAGCAATAAGGGGATCGATTCTCTGTTGTGTTTCCTTTTGAGGATACGGCACATCTATTTTTCAAATTTTTGCTTTCTCTTCATAGGTGAATATTAATTCCAAAATATATCATTTTATAAATGCTAAGAATATATATGTGCTCCTTTAGGATTTTGGTCCATTGCAACCCTTTGTTCTTGAGCGAATCCTTTCAAACTCATATGAAGAAAAATGACACAAGAGGTGTAGAGAGAGGTAAAAAAAAGATTGATAACATTTTCATCCCCTACGTAAGCGATCAAGTTGCATTTCAGATTGTTGATTTATTTAAGGAACACGTTCTTGGGCTTGAAAGGGGGAGCGATTTTACACTTCCGAATCATTTTTACACCACCAAGGGGCTTTGCAAATTTTACTAGTTTGACATTGTTCTAGATCCCTCTATGAAAAATCAACCATATGAGGAAGGCTTTCTTATTCTCTATAAGGGGCTACCAGCGATCCTTGAACTTGAATTACCATCTTATCAAAGACCAACCTCTACACTTCTTGCTTCATGATTGATGAATATTTAGAGTTCTTAGAAGATCCTCTATCTTATTTTGAAGAATACCTCTTCGTTGTCTGGACGTTTTCTTTCTTCTCAATATGTTTTATATCTCTTATCAAGAGCCATAAAGAGTCATTTGTTCTAGTTCTAGCAACCCATTTCCAGCCATTATTGATTGAGAAAAAAGGGAATCATTTTGTTCCTAAATTTTTAAAGATAAGATCCAATCCAAGGGGAACCAAATGCAAAGAGAAAACCAATGCTAACGGATCGGGGTCTTTCCATTTAGGGACTCAAGAGAGGGAGAGATTATTGTAGTTGTTGAGGACAATACCTAGACGCGTCTTATCCTTTGGGCTAGCATGTACCTCCCATTTAATCTTAGGCATTGTCTTCCAATATGCAAAGGAATTTTGGAGACTCTCTCCACCTTTAGAAGCTAATTATGCTTAGTTTGCAACAAGAAAGTAAGTAAATAGTGGAAGAGAGGAGAAATATATTTGTCCCCATCACTTTTCCAACTACATTAATCTGGATTCTCTTCGACTATTGCAGGTTACTATGGATCTTTGCTCCCTCATGAAGGAGATCATGAAACTTCTTTGCTCATATAGAAAACCTTTTGCGTCCCTACATACATTTCCTCGCATGAATCCCTTACATTTCAAATATAAGACTTTTAACGTTCAATCCCATAAAATTTCAACCAGTGCGAGGTTACTCAGCACATGACACATAGGACCAATTGTCTCATCAAAATCAATCCCCTACATTTCAAATACTAATGTTTTGGATTCATGCGAGGAATTGTATGTGTTTCAACGCTAATGTGGTGTAGAAGGGGCAAGAAAATGTGTTTAGGTCGAGGAATGCATTGTATGTACAGGAAGGATAATAATGATAATAATGTACGTTTATGTTTGATCCTTCATGATGATGATGATAATAATGTATGCATTGACATGCTACTTGTTCTCCCTCGAAAGAGTTGGGTCATGGTATGTAACTGAAAACAGAATGTGACCACAGTTCTCCTCCACTTCTCTTTTGTCTTTTAACCGCTTCCCAATGTTGCCACAGATCTTCTCTCCCTAAGAGTGCTCATGCTGGTGGGGTTGCCATCTCTCAGCTGCGTCTCCTTCCTTCCGACAAATCTCCAGGATCTGACTTTATGCAATTGCGAAAATCTTGAACGTGTGGATCTTTCCACGGTCACCGATTTGAGGGATTTACAAATTGAGAATTGTCCTCGCTGGAGTTTTGATGAAGAGGAAGTGAAGAAGAGTAAGTAAAGAAGTATTGCTCATAAATTCATTGTCCACACACAAGAACATGCTCAAATGAAAGCGATGCACAAATCAAAGCGCTAATCCGCTGTTTGCATTTCAGGATTTCCCTCTTTGCACTTACTTAAATGCTCAAATGAAAGCGATGAAGAGTTTTGATGAAGAGGAAGTGAAGAAGAGTAAGTAAAGAAGAACATGCTCAAATGAAAGCGATGCACAAATCAAAGCGCTAATCCGCTGTTTGCATTTCAGGATTTCCCTCTCTGAACTTACTTCTACCATGGAACACGATGTCTCTTTCTCCGCCAATTCGATAGTTTCTGCTTCCAATTATTCAGTCACACAAATTTCCTAATTCTTTGTACACATATGGATGTCATCCCATTAACGCATCATCATGTTCATGCATGGATTTCTTCTCCGTGTGCTGACGCATAACACCTATAAAACAAAAGTATTCAAGAAATAAGAAGATAAGAGAGCAAACAAATCCTAAGCAGAGAAGATGCGAGAAATAAAGAAATACAACTATATTCCTAGTTATGACAGATTATTTCTTCAATATATAGTTCCGTCGTATTTAACTCCACGAGTCCTCAAATCTGCTTTTCTTTTTCCAATTTATACCTTAACATGTCTTGAATGTTCTCTTAACACTAGAATGCAACTTCATGTTTAGAATAGACACATGAAATTAGGAAAGGAAAAGAGGAGACGTAATTATATAAATGAGCATCACAGCCATTTTTAAAAATAATAACCTTTTATTCTTTTGAGATGAACAGAAGAGTAAGTTCTTGAAGCGTAGTCCTATAATTTGGTTTTATTACTATGTTTCATCATTTTGGTGAGGTTCTTTACAATTCCATTGTCTACAAATAGACTAATCAATACTACATGAATTTACACTAAAACATATTGGTACTCTAAATCTTTGAATATATGGAGAGATAAATGAAGGGAATCCTTACTAAGTCTCGGAGCTTTCTTAAAATGATGGATCCCTTCAATAAACTTCTCATACTTATCTCTTTGTGCACATGTATAAGTTCTCTCTATATCAATATATGAAGCCAATACTTATCATCATTCAATCATCTAAACATTCTCCTTATTACTAATTTAGGTTATGTTTGATATTTTAGGTTTTAAATATCTCATGGAAACGTTTACTAAATCTCATGAAACTTATTGCATTGACATGTAGACAATGTTCTTCAATAGTGTTGAAGGGATCCAAGTCTTCAGTTGAAATTCATGCCCTCTAGCTCAACTTTTCAACCGTTATCTTACAAGCAAATAGTTTCCTAAACTAATTAACGTTTGGTTGCATCCAAAGCCCTTTTTATCATATTATCCAGTTATTTTTAGAGGTTCATCACATCTAAGTGTGATTGCTGAAATCGGATGAGATTAATGAGGGGGATTCAAATTTGAACTTTTTTGGTTGAGGATCATACTTTCTTTGTTCTTTTATGATGTTGGACTTCGCACCAATGATTTATTGAGTAAGGATCCTAGGGTTGAAGCTTGATTTCCAACATGTAGAAAGTTTCGTATCTCATTTCATGAAATATTCATAAACGATCATTTTAATGATGGTCTCTAACACGAGTAGAATGATTTTTGGTTGTCAACGAGAACTATGATGTAAAGAATGGCTTCAAATAAAGATACGAGAAGTACATAAAGGTAGATGTTCATGATACAAGAATAGATAATATCATGGAAGCCGAATGGTTTAAGAAGTTATTTCTAGGTATTCATATGGATTTTGATAAAATCTTATTTTTATGTCGAAACAGTTCCAATCTACACTTCTCACTTTCAAGGAATCTTTTCCACTTGTATATGGACAAAGATTTGATATAACGTATAAGTGAACACATGTGTTTGAGTTGATTGCACTTGGAATAAAGGAATCAAGCAAACCCCCTTGCTTACAAAAGTCCCCCCCTCCTTGTGTCCCATTGAACTTTAGGTAGCCATTGAGCTAGTGTACTTGTGAGGCGACAAAAACTTTAGTTGCATGTGGGTTTAATTTTTAATTTCCATGATCAATGGTAAAGAGATTCCATAGATCATAACGTCAAAGGAGAACCAAAGGAACCAAAAAGTATTGAAGCAAATATGAGTTTCTAGTTGAAGTTTAATTTACCACTAACATCAAGGGTAGTCTTTTGGTGAGGAACGAAGACATCAAAACTATCTACTTAAATAATCCTTCATACAAGATTTTTACATCTTGCCTCCTCTCACTTCTTCTGCCTCGAAGATCACTTAGAAGTGTATCTTATAAGAAGAAAAACACTATGGTTAAGTAGGACATGCAAATTGAAAATCTAGACATGTGTAATTATCAACCTTGGAGCTTCATGACATCTAGCTTTCTCATTGGCAAGGGTTTACTACTACTTATTAGTGGGATTAATGCTATACCTAAATTTCAAGTATAATCCAATCATGACCAATAAATGGTTTGTAATGAGTGGATTGAAATGGGAAAGATGGATACCTTCATCCTAATTGTGCACATTAGCAATGCAATAATAATACACGTTTAGGACTTAGAGGCTTCTGTGAAAGTGTGGAGACTCCTAGAAACTATATTTTCAAACTAAACTAAGCCGAAAAGATTGAATTGAAGGCTGAGATAAACAATTTGTTGAAGTTACGTACCAGAAATATTGATTACTTGATTTTCAAGGTTGAAGAGTTAATGGATGCACATTGGTCCATAGATTTTTTAGGTAGATGATGATGAACTAGTTCCCTATACCCTGAATGGCTTGAGGGATGATGCAAAGTGGGAAGGTTTCACCACTTTAGTATATTTGAGAGATAATCATCTTCAATTTGAGAGACTTGTGATGTAAAATAAATTTGAGGAGATCAACATTGGTGTACCTAAGGAAAATGGAAACGAGGTTCAAGTATTTAATCCAAGTAACTAAAGAGCAAAACCAAGAGGATAAGGCAAGGATAGAGGAACACAAGGAAGAATGCAAGGGGAGACTCAAATGAGGAGAAAGGGGAATGGTCGTGATACCAAAGAGGAAGAGACGGGCATAGGGGAGGAGGAGAAGGATACAATCAATCAAAGGATAACCAAAAGAACTCTCATGGATTCTACATGTGTGGCATATGGCGACTATGCTAGAGATTGCTATTAAAGAGAAAAAGGAAATTTGATAGAAAAATTTCAACCTGTTTATGAATAAACTCCTTCCATAAACATAAAAATGATGGCATGTTCAAAAATGATGCAAATGGAAGATTCTATTACTGAAGGAAGCACTATATGTTATAAAATAATGGTTCTAGAAATTACATGGTCTACAATAAAGGAGATACTTTTAAACATTTAGGTACCATATAGATGGAGGAGGAAATAATTGTTGTGATGATCCCTCTCATTTCCTCCAAATTAATGGAATAAAAATACAAACTTGACATAGGTATACACCCTAAGAAAATGGGGTAGTAGAAAGGAACAACCAACACATCTTTGGATGTGCAAGGGTTATGATGAAGGAGATGGAAATTCCTAATTTCTGTTGGAAAGATGTTGCCACAACAAACATTTAAACTATGAATAGGGATCCTATGTCAACTATACATTCCTCCAAACCATATGAGTATTTGCATCAAAGGAACTGAGATGTCTGGGTGCACATGGTATGTGTTAATTGGTCACTAAATTAGAGCCAAACCTGAAAATGTCTCCATAATAGCCTTGAGAACTAAATATAGCCATTTTGAATCTTAATTCATGCCTTCTGGACTAGCTAATGCCCCACCTACATTCATGATTTTAATGAATAGAATCCTAATGTCAGACACTGATCCCTATGGACCAAATTTATGATCCATGTGGATCAATGTCTGATAGTGTTAGACATTGATCCATAGGGATCATTGTTGAGATATCAAGCTCAACATGTGATGATCCAGGATGACACGTATCGCTTTTTCATTTCTCTAACATGTATAGTGGTTACGTCGATATATGTCAGGGACACTTCATTGAGCTTTATTAGATTTATCTACCAAGAGTGATGGCAAATTTGTTTCTTACCAGCTCACTCATTTGCGGACATTAGGTTTTTCCTTATGTACTGGACTTTATATATAGCACTTGTTGTAATCTTGTTTTTTAGGTCATTCTTGTACAATCCTTTTATGTAATAGAAGAAGAAGAAGAAGATCATTCTTCCTTGCCTCAATGTGAGTTGTGCTTCTTTTTTATTGTGTGTGTGTGTGAGCTCTCTTCCTTATCTCCTTGCTCATGACATGGTATAAAAGCCAGTGTGGCTACAGAGAGCTTGTGGAGAAAGCAGATGGTGAAGAGTGCGCGGCAAGGCATGGAGAAAGCAAGATACACAAACGGCCTCAAATTGCTATGAAAATTGGTGTAAAGGTGGGGCCCAAAGAAAAACCAAGTCAACTAGCAAAACTGTAACTTTCGTTGTGTTCGACAACACTCGTATATTCTAGATCTAGAATTTCAAGCGATTCCGTGTACTGTTAATACATGAAAACTGTGTTTTTCTGAGATCGAACTGTCATGTCATAGTGCGAGAGTGTTCAAGCAGAAGCGCTACTTGTAGTGTTTTGCAGTGTTCTAAATTGCTACAGAAATGACAAATGCGGATGGAATGAGTCAACTTATGAGCAATAAGCTGGACAAGAACATCTTCCATGCTTGGAGACTCAGAATGAAAAATTTCCTAATGGGAAAAGGCTACTAGAAGTACATTGAAGGGGAGAACAAAAATTCTCTATAGTTACCAGAGAGGAATCAAACTGCAACAGTTAAGAGCATATGAGGAATGGAATCAAGGAGCACGAAAGGTAATGTATTGGCTATCTCTTAGCATACAAGATAGCATGATTGGGCACATACAGGATGCCAAGACTTCGAAACAAGCTTGGAACAGTTTGGTCATATTGTATGAGACCAATACAAAGGCACGGAAATTGCAACTCAAGAATGAGCTACATACATTGGAAAAGAAGAGCATGTCGATAAGTGATTACACCCTAAAAATCAAAAGCATATGTGAGTCACTTCCATCTATTGGCATGAATGTAGATGATGATGATAAGGTGAAGTGTGCCTTCATGGCTTAGGAGCTGCATATAAGCAATTCAGAAATCCTATATAGACCAGGGAAAATATTTCAAATTTTGTTGATCTAGTGTCTATGCTAATTATTGAAGAAAAGAATCTTGGTGAGGATTCAAGCTCCCAAGTAAAATCTAGTCATGAGCAGGTATTCTATTATGGGAGAGGAAGAGGCAAAGGTAGAGGTTTCGGAAGTGGAAGAGGAAATAGTAATCAAGAATAAAGTCAACAATAGAATCATGCAAGAGGAAGAGGACAGTTTCGAGGCAGGGGGAGCCAAAGAGGTCGTAGAAGTTCCCAAAGAAATGATTCATGTAATGATACTAAAGGATGTTGGAATTGTGGTAAACTTGGGCACTTTGAACGTGATTGCAGGTTGAAGAATCAAAATAAGAGAAGGCAACAAAACAACTATGCATCCATAAGTGCAGATCATATTGAGAAGTTGTTCATTGTTCAACATCATATGATGAATACAATTTCTACTAATAATTCAAAATGGAATGGTAATGTCTCGTATGTTGATTCAGGTGCTTCAAATCACATGACTAGTCATGAAAAATGGTTTAGTAGTTTATAGAAATTGACAATTCATGGATATGTTGAAACAAGTGATGACACATCACATCCTATCAAACATACAGGAATTATAGCACTGTCTATGGAGGACGGAAAGGTAAAACATCTTGCTGATGTATTGCATGTTCCAAATATAACAAAGAATATGGTTTCTGTTGGAAAAATGGTTGACCAGGGATTACAAGTTAGGTTCAATGTTGATAGGTTATATGTTGAAGAGTACAAACAGGTTGAAGCCTTTGTTCCATAGCCTCTTGGCATTTTGAATGTTCCAAGATTGCACGATCCAGACGCCATGGATCGGAAACCAGATAGAGTTGTTTTGTTTGATACCAGCCACCCATTTCCAATCTTCACTTATTCTTATGAAGCATTTGACTTTATTCCAAATCTTCCATAGGGAGTACACAAGATTGTATCCTTTCGGGGAAACCAGGATCGGGGAAAATAAAAGGGTCAAAATGTCAAGATTCTTCCATTTCGGGAATCCCACAAGAGTCAAGGCATTATTGTTTCTGAAGATCAACTTGGTCCATGAGGCCTTCCCTTTGCACCACACCTTAGTCAACCATTTTGCCACAAGTTTGTTAGCCATGCACTAGATTTCCAGAATTCCAAGGCTCCCCCAATCTCTTTGGCTGGTGCAGATGGACCATGTGATTTTAGGCACCCCCCTCCTGTTGTGGTCGCCCATCCAAAGGAAGTTTCTACAAATACTTTCCAATTTGGCCAACGCTTGCTCCTTCGGTCACCAACAGGAGAGGAAGTAAATGGTCGACAAAATGAGGAACATGTTGATAATCATTGCGCGACCAACGAGATTGATTTGCATACCTCTCCAATAGTTTAATTTATTTTCAAGTCTGGCCAGGACCCAATTCACCGTTGCTCCATCGAGATACCAAACCCAAGGGCGATCCCAAGCAGCCAAAAAATTTGGCCCTAAGGAAGGTTTTGACAGCCATGATCAAAGAGAAATCCAGTCTAGAGCTCGACCACAGCTCTGAAAGCAGTCTTTGAGTGGTTGATTTTGGATCTAGAGGCCACGTAGAAAGTATCTAGGCACCTCCAAAAAGTTCCCAAGCTGGTACTATTGTTGTGGACAAATGCATTCATATCATCGAAAAAAAGTATCATGGTGATATGGACGTGGTCTCGAGGCAACCGGAGGCCTTTGATGTTACTCGCTTCCACCTATTGCTCCACTAGCCGGCTAAGCCCTTTCGTGGCAACGGCAAAGAGAAGGGGAGCCAAAGGGCACCCTTGTCAAATTGATCTTCTTAGCTTGATCACCTTCAAAAGTTGGCCACTAACATTAATTTGAGTCGACACATTTTCCAGAAGGGTCCAGACCATCTTGGTGAATGTATGACTGCATCCGAGATCTTTAAGTGACTTCAGAATATAGTCCCATTCCAACCTGTTGTAGGCTTTGTCAAGGTCGATCTTGAGGAAAAACACATCTTGTCGTGACTCATTTGCGAGGTTGAGACCTTCCCATATATCAATAATGGCTTCCAAAATTGACCTGCCTTTGATGAAACCTTTTTGGTCCTTGCTTAACCACATTCTCAAATGGCAGGAGATTTTGTTGGCAATGGCTTTGGTAATGATTTTTATCGCGTTTGAAGCATTGTAATTGGCTGTCTATTCTCAGTTTTGTTCTTTTCCCCCTTTTTTGTGAATTAGCTTGATGATGCCATTGTTGAGACAAGTCAGAAGCGCACAAAACTTGAGCACCTCTTTCCAGACAAGTCGAAGAGGGGTGGCAACCACCAACTTGAAAGACTTAAAGAACTCATTAGTGAGCCCATCTAGCCTTGGGCCCTTACCACTAGGGAGGGCATCAATGACTTCAATGATTTCTTCTTCCGAGATAGGGGCATCGAGCAGGGAACAAAGATTGTTTGGTACTTTATGAGAGGATACTCTAGATATGGCTGCCATGCAGTCCCATCTATGGTGCAAGAGGGGGGGCAAGATCCCTAGGAGTCTCGTAAAGTGTTCTTCAATAATTCCAAATTTTTCTTCATTTTTATTGCAAAGATCACCATTTGTGTCAAGCAATAGGGGGATCAACTCTTTGTTTTGTTTCCTTTTAAGGATGTGGCACATCTCTTTGGTGGGTTTATTGGTTGTGCCAGCCCAGCACTCCTTAAAGAATATTTGCAAATTTTTCTTTTGTATTTCTTCCTCGTATCTTAGCAGCGCTCGGATTTTTCATAGAGCCTTCTCGGATTGAGCTTTCCATTTGTTGAATTCCTCCTCAAGTATCGAGAGTCTCTGGTATAAAGCTTCTCTACATGCCCACCGAACCATCTAGAGCATCTTGCTGGTTCTTATCATGATCTCTCGTGACTTTTTGATCGCACATCTCTAGCTCTTGGCTGGGGATGAGCAAGAGGCAAATGCCTCCTTCCACACTTTAACAATTTCTTGATAGACGGAGGCGAGAGAAAAGGAAGTGATGCAAGCATGGAACCAAGAAGCCTTACATATTATGCTGAGAGGTTGGAAAGCAATAATGATTGGGTAATGATCAAAGATGGCAAGATCAATGCGTTGTGATAGGGAGGGATTGCCCCATTGGTGAATAATGTTTTGAGCAATCTAGCTTTCCTCAAGTCCTCCCCAGCTTGGAGATTTGACCACAAGAAGCCTTTCGAGTCTTTGAATTTGACCAGATCCAGGTGGTTTGGTTTTGTCCTAAGTTTCTTTCTCACGACTATTGATGACCCAGCCCTTGTTGTTCCATCTATATGCAGGGTCTTCCACCATGTTGAATTCACTGCAAATAAGAACATTGTAGGGGAGCGAGTCCAAGGAGGCCCACATGTTCAATCTCTCTGACTCCCCGTTTGGTGCGTACATAGAAACTAACATGAATTGGAAGGGGGCGCCAAAGGAAACAACAATCCAATGATGGTTCTTATCTTCTATAGAGTTCTCAAGCTTCTCAAAACAAAATTGGTTTATACCATTTACCATCCCACCAGACCCTCAAGGGTGCAACATCGAGATCAAGGCATGTGTCGAGGAGACCTCTCTCAGGCGTTTCTTGAGGTCTGCTCCATCAATTTTAGTCTCTTGAATATAGATAAATTCAGGGTTTAGGCTAATGTCACGAAGCCATTGACCAATGATGGTCGCCCTTGAGGGGTCAGAGAGCCCCCTAGAATTTAACGAGATGATGATCATTGTCATAATTTACCCTCTTTGTGGGAGGGGGTCTTATCCTTTCTCCTTTTGGATTCATCTTTCTTCTTCGCCAGGAGGGGGTCCTGACTTAGAAGCTTGTTTTTGCAAGGTAGCTCAATAGGCTATTTTCCTCTTGCGAGATATCTCTGGTTGAAAGGAACACATGACTGTATTCAAGATAGTCGATCTGATGATGGAAGTTTCACTATCCATGTTGTCTTCATTACTAGTGATAAAACCATCTTATTTGCTTGTAGTGTAGCTCTCTTGGTTGGATTCTTTGTTTTTAGGGAGCTCTTAGGCATCTTCATTGGTGTCCTCCACAAATTGGTTCTTATCTAGGTAATCAAGCTCATTAATCTCCTTTTCCAGATTACAATACAAGTTGTTTAGGGTGCATTTGGAGAATGATTTCTCACAGAAGTCTCCCTATAGCTTCTTTTCCTTCTTCTTTTGACTTCCATGAACCCGTTTGAGTGTGTTTCTGGGTTTCGAGAGTCCTTACCTCTTCATTCACCAGTAGATTGAGGGTCCCATTGTTGTCTTGAGATTTTTTGGGTGCTTCTTGATTTTGTTTGCTTTTCTTTCTCAACAGGCACTCTTTGATCGTGTGGCCTTGTTAATTGATGATTCATGGTTAATTGGGTATAATTTCATGGTGATTCAATGCATGAACTTGATGGCAAATTGTGTTTATGAATGGTACAATTCTTAAGGTCATCAATGTTTCATGCGGAAGGGAGAAAAATCCCCATTTGTCATGCTTCACAAGGTGAGTCCTCCTCTTTGATCATCTCTATCCTTAACCTACACACATGCATCTCATGTTTATGCATCAATTATACCCATTTCAAGGTTTGTAAATTAATGCAACTTGTGAAGCTAGGGGCAAGAGGGAATAGAGTGCTTGGATGTCCACCCGTTCATCTCAATCCAAATGCTCGAGGAATGTAGTAATGAAGACTTGACATGTTTTGGCTAGAGCCCAAAAAATTCTTCAAAAGGTTTGTCATGTCCAGGGGGAGAATCTTTATCGAAAATTGAGACATTTGGAGGAGGAAGTCAACAAAGGCCACTCTCAATATTAGATAGGACTACAGAAAATCAGGCGCATGTGAGATAGGAAGAAGACATTTAGAGGAAAAATCTTCAAGTGTTCCTTAAAGAATGGTGGGCAGGTAGCAAGACAAACCTACTAAAGAAATGTGTGGAATCCTCAAGAAGAAGCAAGCAAAGGAAACAATCCCTTTCATGATGGACATCAATGGGGTTGAATGCAAGAGAGTTGAAGGGAACTATTCGGTAATTGTCAAACACTTTACCCAGCTGCTAGGGGTTGCTACATCACTTTCCCCCCATAGGCAAAACTGCATGGTGACCATCTCAAGAGTTAAAACCACAAGAATCTTGCAAAATATGAAACCTCCTCTTGAAGCTTTCATTTTGGAAGCTGAGATTCTTGAGGTTATTGACTCACTTCCTAATGGGAAAAGCCTAGTTCTAGATGGCCTCACTAACGAGTTTTTCAAAACCTTCAAACATGTGGTGACGTTGCCTCTATGCTTGGTGTGGCAAGAGGCATTTTTGTTTGGCATGCTACGTGAATGTCTCAATAATGGCATTATCAAACTTATTCACAAAAATAGGATTGAGAATTGGTGCCCAATTACGATGTTACAAGCACGTTACAAGATCATAGCTAAAGTTATTGCGAATAGAATTGCCTTTCACCTAAAAAAATGGATAGCTAAGGATCAAAAAGGATTCATCAAGGCGAGATCCATCTTGGAAGCTATCATTGATGTCTAGGAAGGTCTAGAATTTGCTAACGATTCTGCTCAAGATATTATCTTTCTTAAGATTGACTTTCACAAAGCCTATGATAGGCTTGAGTGGCACTTCGTTCTCCAATCATTGGAAGACCTCAGTTTCAATCAAAAATTTAGTAGGATGATCTCTACTCTCCTAAGAAATGTGTCAGCTCAAATAAACATCAATGGCCAACTTTCTCAAGTGAATAGATTAAAGGGGTCTATCAAACAAGGATGCCCCTTGGGACCTCTTCTCTTTGCTATTGCTATGGATGGTCTCAACTTCCTTGTGAAACATCATGCTAGTTTAGGCCATATTCAAGGCCTCTCTCTCCCTCCCAATCGAGGACAGTTGATCATGATACTATTTGCAGATGATATGAATGCCTTTGTGCATAATGATATGACTAGCATTGATACCTTTTCAAGATGCCTAAACACATTTTGTGAGGCTTTTGGATCCAAAATAAACCACTCAAAAAACACTTTTAGGGCAGTTATGGGACATCCTCCCTGTTTTCTTGTTGACCAAGGCTATCACATGATTCCCAGTGGTCAAATTTCCCTCTGTTATGTATTTTGATGGGATTTAATGTGTTTATGGACCAACATTGGAACTCGGTACTCTCAAGACACGATAACAAATTGAACTATTCAATAACAAATTGAACTATTCAATAACAAATTGAACTATTCAATAACAAATTGAACTATTCAATAACAAATTGAACTATTGGAAAGGTATGCAGATCAACCTAGTAGGGCAAACCATGGTAATTAACATGTTCCTCATTTCTTCAACTATTTTCTTTCTCTCTTGTTGGAGACTCAAGGACCAAGAAATCATCAAGTTGTATAGAATATGCAAAAAAAGTTTGTGGATGGGTGACCCCAACAGAAGGGAAATCCCCAAAATTAAATGGGCTACTTGCACTAACCATAAAGATCAAGGTGGTTTGGGCATTCTTGACATCAAAGGCATGGCCAACAAGCTAGCTACAAAATAGTTAATTAAAGCTTGGTGCAATAGTGAAGTCTCCTCGGCCAAGCTTATTTTTAGGAACAGGTCTGCTCTTAAGCTTATGGGTCTCCCAAGTTGGAAGGACCTCGACCTTCTCACCCTTCTATTTTCCCCTTTTTCGATGTCTCCTAAAGGTTCGAACTTGGTTTGCTCTCTGTGGAAGACTTGGAACAAGGTCAAACAATTTGTCAGGATCTGTGATGATTAGAGGTGGGTGGCCGGTATAAGGAAGAATGATTTGATTTGGTTCCCTATCAAGAGCATCAATTGTGTGGAGTTTTGGAACCTCCAAAAAGCTAGGAAGCTATGGAACAAAGGTTTTCATTTATGGAAACACCTCTAGAACCAAGATACTTGCAGTGGATTAGATTTGAGGACATCAAACCAGATGTGAGAGTGGGCTATGAAAAATGGATCCTCTTGTAGAGTAGATTCATCGCTTGGGATCGCTCAAATACTCGTCTCCTCATTGGTCAGGAGCCTCTTTCCAAGGAGGGCCTTAGATGGCACAATGGCAATAGCCTTAAAAAAAAAAATCTGAGATTCAAGAACATTGAAGACTTACATGTCATGCTGAATAGAAAGTGGAGCCTTTATCGGTTGAGCGTGCAATGGGACTTCAAATTCCAATCCATTCAGCAAATTCTCCACCGAGGAATTTGGACCAATGTTACGGCTAGCAAAATGTGCAGGACCCCTATATTGTGGAAACGATGCCTATGTGGCAAAGAGGACTTGGGACACCTCTTTTTCTCATGCCCAAAGTCAAAGTTCAATCTGGCGGACCATGGAGAAAATTGTTTAGCCACAAGGACAAATCAATTGGAAACAAGCTTTGTTGGGAGAAGTGATCAGGTGTTCCCCATCTTTGTGGAATTTGATTAGAGGTGAGAACCTTTGGAAGATTGGGAAAGATAGATGTGTGGCGAATTTTTGAAGCCTTCCTAAAGAATGGTCGATAGAAAAATCTATTTTCCTCCTAGGAAGAAGAATTTCGAACTATAAGAAACCCCCTTCTTTTAGACATCATAGAGTACTTTTCCTCGAGAACGACATGATCAAGTACAAATGGGCCTCACATGAAGGGGACGAGAGGATGATCAACCTTCTCTTAAAATGCGCATTTACATTACAGGCATTTTAAGTCCTTTCGGGTTCTTGGGAGTGATAGAGGTCTGATAAATCAGAGGCCTTGTAACTTGATTTTCCCAACTATCTTATTCAATCAGCAGTATCTTAACATTCAAGACTCTGTTTAATACGAATTGCTGTCAAGACTCTGGTTAGTCCTCTCACAGATTTACTGTTCATGCTCAGGTTAATACTTTTCACCGTACATAATGCAGGAGTTATCCCTTTTCGTTACGCAGACTTATTATTCACACTTAATCTTACTATATCAATCACAAATTAAATGTAATTATACAGCGATAAGAACAACAATACTCAGAGTTCAAGAATACTGCACCACGGCGACTTCACCGAATGCAATCGCCCAGACAAATAGTCTGGCGATCCCGCTTGTCATTGCCGGAGCGTCATCGCAATGTCTTTTCATTAGTTGATAAATAGATAACAGATACATCCCTTCACAACGACCTTTCGGTTCGTGCGGTATATGAAAAATAGGGAATTAAAATATGCCAATCCGGCAGCTTACACTGGCATGCATGGTGGACTTGAACCTGCAATGGAAACAAAGTTTAGGGCTCTTCTACTATACCCTGTATATACATGGTGCGAGCTAATTTAAAGGTTCTGGAAATTTTCTGCTTCAAACTATCCAACATTAGCTTTAAAGTTTCTGGTTTGACTAACTATGCGTCAGTACGAACAGAACTTACGACAATTACTTGACTCATTAAAATATCAGCCTGTGTCTGCAAAAATGCCTCTTGTAGGTAAAATTCATTTTCCAGTGCCGCATCTCGGCTCAATCTCATATCTACAATCTATTTATCTACTCTCGATAAACGTTCCGCTTGATGCCCGAGCTGCTTTTCTCTTCTCTCCAACTCTTGGGCTTCATACTGAATAGTCTGGTAATATGCATCTCTTTCCTTTCGAATCCCTGCTACTTCCTTCTGGAGTTGAGCAGTTAAAGTCATCTAGGATTTAAGAGCAGAATTTGCCTGAAACAGATTGGCATTTGCGTTCTGAAGTTCTACATTGGTCTACTTGGCTAAATCCGCCATCTCTTGTCCTTTCTGCACAACTTCATCAAGTTGTACTCGCGTTTCTTCCAATAAGTTCCCAAGTGCCACGCAAGCATCCTCTTTATCCGGTACTAACTGTTTTAATTGGATAATCTCTACATCACAAGCACTTAATAAATCATTTTTTGACTTGTAACTTAGCTAAAGCAGCATCTATTTGGGTAATCAACAAATCCTGTTCGGCAAGTCTAGCTTGGAGCTGTTGAATCTGTACGTGCAGAGCATGATTTTGGGCCTTAACTACATCCACTTCTTCTTGCAATGGAGTAATATCTGCTTCTAGGATATCAACTTTAAGCTGCAATTCTTGACGAATATTATTAGTGACCATTCTGAGTTGTATCTGTAGCTGCTGTGAGAATTGAATCAACATACGACCCATCAATTCTAATTCTGTAAACATGGGAATCGGAAGAAGAAGAGGAGGAGGAAGGGGTTGGGATGAAGAGGTTGATAAGAGGTGATGGGAAGATGGTGGAGAATAATTAGGTGAAGAGGATGAAGTAGCAGGTTCTTCAGGGACAATAGGCACCACAGGCACAATGGGCTCGACCGGAGCCATTGGTGGAGGAGTGGGTATTTTAGTGTTGGATACCAACACGATTCCAGTAGGCTGCGGCATAGTCGCTTCATTTTGGTCAATTACAGCATCCACCAAGGTAATTACTTCATTTACCATCTCAGCAACAATGGCTTGCACATCAACTTGAGTCTGCTGCTGAGATTCCTCCTTAGAAGAAATTGTGTCAGATGTGGTGGTGGACGCACTTTGTTCCTGCTGCTTATTCACAGAAGAATGACCAGAAGATTCCACATGAATCGAAGTGGCGGTGTCGTGGAAAACCTCTTCCTCATGTCCGGGGGTGGAGCCTTGTACTTGACTCTCAGAGGGGCTTATCCGTCTGCATCTCCGGTGGAGAAGCTGGAAGAGATCTTCATCATCATCTTCTGTATCTTCGAGCACTTGGGCAGATTCTTCATGGTATAAAATTGGAGCTCTTGGCGGGGGTTGCGCGGCTTGAATGGCTGGGAACAAAAAGGTAAGGATATGTGGTAAACGCGAACACGGAAGATCTCCCTTGTTAACGTATTTAATAACCGTAATGCATTCACGGTGAATGCCCCGGAAATAGAAGGAGGTGAAATTAACAGGCTCACGAGAAGCCATGTCAATCATTGAATAAAATAGGCGTGAAATCCCGTAAGTACGTTTCTGTAAATTAAGGATAGCAACGAGAAATTGTAAGGTGGTGCATTTAGGGTCAGGGCGACACAGAATGGCGTACTCATTCGATGAGGACCGTGGGAATAATTCGACCACGGTGGCAATAGGAAGGAGAGGACCATTCTCCACGCCTTCCCTGGGTAGACGAAATATTGCAGCGAATGACGCTAACATGATTACGACGCGAGATGGTAAACATGTAATCGGCCAACTCTGCTCTGTAGCAGGTGTGGTGGCTATGGTAGCAATAATCTGCGCGAATAAGGGTGACACTCCAGTGAATGCCAAGGAAATTCAGCGAAGTTCAACAGGCCCCAGATACGCAAGAACTCACTCACGTCTTGAGGGAGTCCATCACGGAAGGTAGCAAAATTAGCTAAAGCTTCCATGATGTGCACGCGAAATCACAAGAACAGGAATACACAACAAACTCAAGAAACACAACACACAGAACACATAGACACAATAGCGATTAACAAGGAAAAGAAGAGGATTAAGTAGACACTCAGCAACGAGAAGCGATCGAAAACCCTTAATCACCGCGCGGTGTTGAGATGATAACCTTCATAATTACGGCATGCATGCATGAGTAGAATCAATAACACAAGGTGGTGATTAATCATGATTATGTATCAGAACAAGGAGCTTTACGGTCTTTATTCAACTAACATGCAAAAATAAAAAGAAAGTAAGTGACACACAGAAAAAACAAAGAACACATCAGCGAGAATCAGGTGCTTGGTGATACGGCCGCAACTTTGAACCATTGATCACTTTAGGAAGAGGAACTCCGGTCAAGGTAGTCAACCGAAAAGTAGCTGATCCTACTTGCTCACTAATTCGATAAGGACCGAACCACCATAATTTAAATTTCCCAGCAGCACGATTTGATTTTGCATTATAAAACAGCACAAGTTGGCCCACCGTAAAAACTGGTGTCTTGAGAAAACGATCATGGGTACGTGCTTGCCGCAACTGAACTTCTTGGAGAACTAGTAAACTTTCCCATCGATGTTCATCCAAGGCTCTAAGTGTGTCCAACCAAAATGGCAAAGAGTCTTCAGGTAACAATTTCTGAGTGATGGCCATGCGTAAGCTGGGCAGTACAATTCCATTGGCGGGATTGCTTCCAACCCATAAGCAAGCTTGAAAGGAGTCAGCCCGGTTGCAACTTTGTATGTAGTCCGTTATGCCCATAAGACTACAGGTAGTAACTGATCCCATCTTTCTAGTGATTCCACGATCAATTTGCGAAGCATACCCAACAACGTCTTGTTGGTACTTTTAGCTAAGCCATTAGCACGAGGATAGTACGATGAACTGAATTTATGCAGAATTTGAAAAGTATGTGTTAGTACTCGCATTAAATTGTTGACAAAGTGTGTTCCTTGGTCTCTCACAAGTTCTAGAGGTAATCCATAACACGGGAATACGTCCTTCATCAGGCATTTTGCCATCAAAACTGTTGTAGCGGACCGTAAGGCCCAAGCCTCTGCCCACCTGGTAGGGTAATCTGTGCAGGTCACAATGTAGTGATTCTTGCTAAGGGTTGTTGGTGGTGTGATAATTCCAATAAAATCAAGACCCCACTTCTAAAAAGGTTCCAAAGGTAATAGAGGTTGTAGAGGAAAGAAGTGGCGTTGTATCAGGAGGACAACACCCGTGAGTTAGAAAGGTGAGTAACGTATCATAGTAGGTAGGCGGCACTGTAGGGTCTGTAGAATCTACACGATCCGTGTCTGCAACGTAAATTGCTGATGTGGTGTCATCAACACCCACCAGAGCTTCACCGAAATCCAACCAAGAGAGAAAATCTGCTAAGGCATGTGCGGTGCAAGGTCAATGAATCACTTCATAGTCGAACTCTTGTAGTAATAAAACCCAACGAGCCAAGCGACCCCCTAAATGTTGCTGGCAGACCAGATATACAACTGCAGCATGATCAACATGAAAGGTGAATTTTCGGCCGAGCAAATAATGCCGGAATTTTATCACAGAGTACACCAATCCGAGACATTCTCTTTTGATCATTGAATAGTTCTTTTCAACCAAAGCTAGTTGATGACTAGCGTAATAGACAGGTTGGAACCATTTATCAGTTTGCTGCATTAAAACACTTCCAATGGCTATATCCGATGCATCGACAAAGACATGGAACGGGCGTTCAAAATCCGAGGTTGCAAAATTGGGGCCTGAGTCAATAATCCTTTTAAACGATCAAAGGCAGTTTGGCATTCTGGAGTCCATTCGAAGTGTCGTGGAGTACTAGTCATTAGCCGATTAAGTGGTGTTGCCAAGTGGGCTAACCACCGTAAATGGCGACCATGCCACCGAATCTGTCCCAGGAATCGCATAACTTCTTTTGGTGTGGTGGGTACTGGTGCCTGCAACACAGCTGCAACTTTATCTGGGTCAACTTGTATACCTTCCTCAGAAATAATGTGGCCAAGGAGTTTGCCACAAGTGACCGCAAAAACTGATTTTGTCGGGTTCAAGCAGAGTCGGTATTCGCGGCATTTTTCGAAACAACACCGTAAATGATATAGGTGTGCCACAATATTATCGAATAAAGAAAAGTCGTCCAAGTACACTTGCATAAAAGTAGTGAGATAGGGTGAAAAAATTTCTTGCATACAGCGTTGAAATGTGCTTTGAGCATTCCTTAAGCCAAACCACATGACTGTACAAGCATACACAACCCAATTCATAATGAAGGCTGTTTTAGGTACGTCCTGCTCTGCCATTCGCACTTGATTATAACCACTATAACCATCGAGAAATGAACACATCTCATGCCCAGCCACTCTGTCTAGCATTGTGTCAAGAAAAGGGAGAGGAAATGGATCAGGTACCGTAGCCGCATTCAATTTCTGGTAATCCACATAGATTCGAAGCTGTTTATTTTTCTTTGGGACAATCACGATTGGAGAGATCCATTCAGCGTGTTCGATTGGGACAATGAATCCTACCTTCAATAACCGATCGAGTTCTTCTTTGACCTGTGCTACATAATTAGGGTTCATTCGGTAACTGGATTGTTTAATTGGCTTTGCTTCTGGTTTAAGCACGACGTGATGTTGATAGATCTACGGATCCAAACCTTTCATATCAAGATAGTCCCACGCAAAAACATCAGAAAACTCACGCAGGAGTCGGATCAAATCTTCTTGAAATGCCTCGGACAATCCTGCCTTAATCTTAACAGGACGCGGGTTGCTTTCATCATCCAAATTATAGGTTACTAACTAGTCTTCCGGGACATAGAATTGTCGAGGTTTCCCCGGATCGTCAGCTTACTGTAAACGTTGTTTCAGAGTGGCTTCATCCATAGCAACATTATCATCTACATCTGTATCTCCAGTCACGGGAACAACCGTACAGGCTGCCAGACTCCAGTTGTCTACGACAGATTGCAGATCGACAGTACCTAAGGAAATCAGATCTTTATTGTTCTTCAGAAACGCTTCTTCTTCGTCGTCAGATAAGCCATCCAACATGTGGACCGGCTCTGCTACATATGGTCTGGCATGAAGTTCGTAGGGTTGAATGGCATCCAACTTAACAACATATCTACGGTGATTATCTTTGAAAGTCAATTCCTGCGCTGACCAATCCTGTATAACTTTGGCCTATTTCAACCATGGGCGACCGAAAAGGAGATTGTAATCGAGGTTGGATTCTGGTATTTCTAAGACTACAAAAGGCATTTTGAACGTGGTGCCCTGCAGAGTAATCGGGATATTCCTTACGAGTCCCACCTGATGGACTCGAGATTGATCTACCATTCTGACAAAGAATTGAACGGGCTCAATTTGGATCCATCCTAACTGCTTGCAGAGAGCTACAGTTGCTATGTTCACACCAGAACCGCCATCAATTAGCACTTGCGTAATCTTGTGATTTTTATGCTAGACAGTGATTAAGGGGACAGAATGATCCACCGTAGAATCAGTTTCCGGTTGTATTGTTGCGGTCGTCGGAGTACTGGGAGATCCGGGACTAACCTGTTGTTGAGACTACTGCCTAACTCCGGGCACCAAGGTGAGTAGCTACCCCAAAGGGAGCGTAATTGAAGCCTTAGAGAGAATATCCCATACCTGCTCTGTTTGAGTTGTACTCTTCACCGATTCTGATGATAATTCTCCTGCTACTGGGGTACAGTCTGGTTCATACGCTCTCACCTTTGGCAGGGGAACTTGTGTCACCAAAATTGGATCAGGGAACACTATAGGCTCTTTGGCGGTCCATTGGCTAGCTTTGTTATACATTCGCTGATGTTCACGGATGCCAGGTTCAAACACCTCCGCTACGGGTTGCAACTGCTTACCAGACCTTGTCTGGACCACTACTGCTTGTGATTCCACTGGTGAGATATAGACCATGTTGGTCATCGGGTTCTGACGCTCTTTCTTTCTTTTATCATATTCGGCTGCATCCTTGCAGAATCTCCGTATGTGGCCAAGCTCACCGCAAAAGTGACATCGAGGTGGTGGCAAGGAAGTACCTTCCGGTGATGTACATGTCTGCCATCGATTTGTATTGAAATTAGTATTCTGTTGTCCCCGATAATTTCGGTATCCTTGCGGCTGATTGTTTCGCATCTGCGGTGGCACGTAGTGGGTTGCTGGCTATCTTGGTTCCTATATAATGGCATTTATAGCTGCTCGTCCCTGCACTTTGGCATTATACACACAATTTTCGGTTGAGTGTCCGGTGGTATTGCAGATGGCGCAATACATCTAATTAAGGGCATAGGTAGCACTGGTATGCCCTGGATTTTTGCACTTGGTGCAATACATCTGTTTAGCCTGATCATCTATACCATGCTTACTAGCTTTCCTCCATTCCAAGTCTTTAGTGAATCCTCCAACCTTATGCTCGAGTTGCAGGGCCATCGCGATAACAGCATCTAGTGTCATAGCACCCACACAGCGGATGATCATAATTTGTCTTAATTCTGGGATTAACCCATTAATAAACCATTGAGTTATCACATCATCCGGCAGATTGGCATGTGCCGGAGGTAGTTGTCTTAAATGAGTTCTAAACAATGTGGCATATTCTTGAACAGTCTGGTGCGGCTTCTGCCTATTGTGTTGCAAGTAATCGAAGATTTCGGCAGGATTTTTCTTCAATCGGAACCTCTGTAAGAACGCATCCCTTACCGCCTCATAGGTGATGAAATGATTGAAATCATACTCTGTTAACCATCGCGCTGCTTCATTGACTAATGTTGACTGAAACACGATGGCCTTGTATGCCGGGTCGGGTGGATGGTTCAGCACTGCATAGCTTATTTCAAAGGTGCGTACATGGGCATCAGGATTGTCACCTGGAAATCCTCCAAACTTCGTGTAAGTTATCCCTGTTGGAGCTGGTCGAAGTGGAAGGGACTGTTGCTATTGCTGCTGTTGTTGTTGTTGTTGTTGCTATTGCTGTTGTTGACCACTCATGGTGCTAGTCGCGGTACCGTTGCTATCTCCTGAGTTTTGAGGAGGTGTCTCTTGTCCTTCGGAATCTGTATGATCCGATTGCTCACCTTTTGGTTCGAAAATAGTGTTCAACCTCTTACAGATCTCCAATTCAAATAGCCTATCCTCCTCTTTGGTGTCAAACATAGGCAAACGTACCTTGAACAATGGTGTCTGGGATGAAGATTCACCAGGAAGTATCACACTGTCACCGGAAAATTGTAAATTCCCCAAAACTGGTACCGAATTGTCACCGGAATTTATCGAACTTTCCCCAAACCAGGGTATTCTTTCACCATCGATGATCTCTCCGGGTAATGCAACTTTATCCTCGAACAGATTCGAATTCTGAATAGACGGTGTCGGGTCAACTGCACACTGCATCCCTGTACACTCCGAAGTTATTGTACCTTCTACAGACTGTATCGAAATTACACCGGAATCTGTCGGAATTGCAGCACGAGTCACCGGAATGGTACCGGAAGCAGTGCTAACTTGCTCCACTCCTTCGATGACTCGGCTCGACCGGTCTATGCTTCTGCCTCCTAGGGGTGTCCCTAACAAATTTCATACTGTCCAAGGATGCTGGTCTCTCCTGTACTTTGGATACGACTCGTCGGACCGATTAACCGGCATATATCACCTTTGCACCTCTTGCGTACTGCTCCACCTTATTGTTAATTCATGATCTGTGGCCACCTTCCCACTGATGGCGCCAGTGTTAAAATGTGCATTTACATTACAAGCATTTTAAGTACTTTCGGGTTCTTGGGAGTGGTAGAGGTCTGATAAATCAAAGGCCCTATAACTTGATTTTCCCAACTATCTTATTCAATCAACAGTACCTTAACATTCAAGACTCTGTTTAATACGAATTGCTGTCAAGACTCTGGTTAGTCCTCTCACAAATTTACTGTTCATGCTCAGGTTAATACTTTTCACCATACATAATGCAGGAGTTATCCCTTTCCGTTATGCACACTTATTATTCACACTTAATCTTACTATATCAATCACAAATTAAATGTAATTATACAGCGATAAGGACAACAATACTCAGAGTTCAAGAATACTGCACTACGGCGACTTCACCGACCGCAATCACCCAGACAGACAGTCTGGCGATCCCGCTTGTCGTTGCCGGAGCGTCACCGCAATGTCTTTTCATTAGTTCATAAACAAATAACAGATACATCCCTTCACAACGACCTTTCGGTTCGTGCGGTATATGAAAAATAGGGAATTACAATATGCCAATCCGGCGGCTTACACTTCTTTGTAAAGCTATCTAGTGATGTAACCCCTACTTTCTGGGATTTGGGGGATCCCTCGAGTACTAAGTGTTATAACTTATGGAATATGTTGAACAATGCATTGTCGGAGTGCTAATTTATTAATGTATTAATTTGTTTTGGTGTTTTGATATAGCAGTTGAAGGTTCGTGAGGGCATGAAAGCATGAAAGGGCACACATCAATAAATCTTATTTATAATTTAGTTTGTAAATAAACTCACGTAGAAGGTTCTACTGTTAGAAATAGTTAAAAAAGTAGTGGTTAGAATAAGGGTCATTATAGACCGCAATTTCGATTATTAAAAGAAAAGGCTTTCTACCGAAGTCACCAACTTTTACTTGCACACATGCTTTTCGAAGCCACTCTCATGTAACCACTCTTTTCGACGTAATCAAAAATTCTTATAAATACATGCACTCTATGGACTATCGAAATAGAGTGTATAGGGGGAGATTGCACCCAATACTGCATTCTGTCTCAACTCTTGGCGTCTCTATTTTCTCTATGTGTTTTTTGCATTCGTAACCTCTATGTGCATGTGAAGAAGATCTTGATAAGAGTGGTATCGGAGCCTTGCATGTGTCACTACAGAGGGATCTGTTTCTGTTTGTTTTGGCAGATTGATCTCTCTTCGTGATTCTATTTTTTATTCTGATTTTTGTTTCAGTTTTTGATTCCGATTCTGATTCTTGTTCCTGTTTCTGTTTCTGTTTCCGTTTGTGTTTTCGTTTATGTTTCTGTTTTTGTTCCAATACCAGAACCTATGTTTACACCTACGTTTACTCCTTCGGCTTGCTCCAAGGCATCGACTAAGGCATAGAACTTAGGCATAACTTAAGGCATAATTTAAGGGCATAAGTAAGGCATTACTTTGGCATCTTTGGCACCAAAGGCTCCCTTGGCCATCATTTGCTACACATGAACCAATTGTAATTTATGAGTGGCAATAGGGAGTTTTATATTCACCAAGGTTTGAGGATTTGAACCCACAACCTCACCCACACAAGGGAAGTGTTTTACCACTACACTATCTCTTTGTGTTTTCACTCTACTTCTCTTTTCTTACATTTAGCATAACTTTCATCTCTTTCTTACTTTTTCAATTCCCAAGAACAACCCTTCCTTTTACATTTTAACTCAAAAAATCTCAAAAATTGTTTTACATATCTAGCAAGAGGGTTTTGTTCTCTAGATCCTCATGGATCCTACAAACAACATGGAAGATTTTAGCAAATCACCTCTACCCAAGGTAGCACTCGAGCAACAACTTGAGCTCTTGTGGCACAAATTACGAGGCACTCAAAACGAGATCTGACAATGCGACAAAATACTCCAAAAGATGCAAACTGATGAAGACAACCTTACGAGGGTGGTCAAAGCTATTATCTCTGCCTAGTCAGATGGCACACATTCCAAGATTGCCATTAAGAATTACTAGTTTTTACAGTTTGGTGGCTGTAAGCATGGCCCTTTAATCCTTCCATGGCTTTCACAGTATGCTGATTTTTATACTGATGAAACATATGTTGAAATTGAAAAGGTCAAATTTGCCACTAACTTTTTGGTAGGAAAATCTCAACTCTGGTCGAATGTCATGCGGCACAATACAAAGCATCCAACAATGTGGAAGGCTTTCCAAGTTAAAAAAAAGGATTCTTTTCTTCCTCCTCAATACCATTTATATGTTCGACATGCATGGATGACCCTTACATGGAAGGAGGGAGATACGGTTACTACCTACACGGAGCGGTTTTGACAACATTTATTATTGGTTTGAATGCTTGAAGATGTACCAGAGGATAGCTTGCTGTGGAAATACGAAGATGGTTTGGAGGTGGGAATCGAAGCTAAGCTTCACAACCTACATCCTACAACCCTCAACATGGCTATATCTTTTGCCTATGATGGAGAGAAAGAATTCTAGTCCATAACCAAGTCACTCCGTCTACAACAACCACATCAACGACCATTTTTTGTTAAACCGAATCTTCCCATAAAATGTAATTTTAATGCCCCATCTTACCCTAGTTTTCCTCGTCCAACACAATCCAATTAGTCAACTACACCTATTGCTTCATCTCTCCAACCTACCAAACCACCTACCCTACAACCTTCAGTGATGGATGCCCAACAGAAGTGACCATGAATCACTTGCTGGAATTGTGGTAAACTTGGACATACAAAAACAAAGTGTTGATTGCAACCTCTTAACATGAAACCAATTGCAGCTCAATTACATAACATGGAGGCCCATAATGAATAAATTCCTCCTCTTTGGATAGAGGAATCATTGGAGAAGGACTTAAGTATCTTGGGTAACGATATCTCTCTTCATTCTCTACTTTGCATGCAGGGTACTATAAACACTCGTTAAAATTTTACATGACGATGGTAGTTCACATGACTTCATTTCATATTTATTAGTACAAGAACTTAAATTAAAAATGTTTCCTTCTTCGTATAAAGTAAAAGCTGCATTTCAAGGTAATCTTTATAATGTAACACGAGAAGTGCAAGATGTTACGATTAGCATACGGCCATATGTTGATTCACGAACATTTTTAATTGCATCTTTGCAATCTTATGATATTATACTTTGAATTTAAAGGTCAAATTATTACTTTGTTTGCATGGCATGATTTCCAGCCATTTCCATTGGTTAGTCATACTCAAGTAAAACGTGCATTTAGGAAAGGATTCAATTCATGTATTTTCTTTGTTAATGTCATCAATGATTATACTCATACACTGCTTGATGCACATAAACCTTTCATGACTACTTATGAGGATTGTTTTATGTCTGAGTATCCCTCTGAACTACCACCATCTTGAGGATCCTTTGACCATAGCATAGACTTAGTCCCTGGTACTTCTCCTCCTCATAAAGCATGGTATAGATGTGGACCACTACACCAAAAGGAAATAGAAAACCAAGTAAAAGAGTTAACCAACAAAAATCCTTTGAAAAACTCAAACATGCACTTTCACATGCACCTATTTTACATTTACCTGATTTTTCACGCCCTCACAAACCTTCAGCTGCTATATCAAAACACCAAAATACATTTATACATTAATAAATTAACACTCCAATAATGCATTGTTCAACATATTCCATAAGCTATAACACTAAGCATGTTCTCTTGTACAATTGTTCTTTCTAGCCTAGGAGAGTAGGTTGTTGTTGTTACACTTATGTGTTCCTCGAGTAGCTTTGATGTGAACCTTTTCCCTATACATGGGCACTTTTTACTCTAGTGCTGGCTAGAGGTTTTTTCCCCATGTTACCACATACTTGATACTCTCATGTGTGGTGGTACTTTGTACTTAGGGATATTATTCAGCTCTTACTTCAGTTCAGTTCATCGATCAATAGAGAGAGCTATTCCAGCCATCGTCTTCTCCGCGTGTCTTGCTCTGTTTGTGCTCCTTGTGTGTGCTTCTTGTGTGTCTCTCGCACTTCTACACACACCCAACAATGGTATCAGAGCAGGTTCAACTTCTTCTCATGTTTTGGTTTTTCGCGTCGCGGCGTGCGTGCACTTTAAGAGTGCAAATCGACTTCGAAGCATAGAACTGTGAATTTCAGCAGCTCGGAAACAATTCCAGCAGGTGCGCTCGGTTTTACCCCCATTTCAAAGCCATTCATGCAGTCAGAATCGCCATCAGAGTGATGGTTTGTGAGCTGAAATTTCAGCACTCATTTAAGCTTTCGTCGAAGTGAAGATTTTGTCACATTCTTGTTCCTTAGTGAAATGGCGGGCAACAATGACTTGTTTGGCATGCTTCAAGCTGAAGATAAGCTTGATGGGACCAATTATCCGATGTGGTCTTACATGATGAAGCATGTTCTTGTTGCAAAACAACTTTGGAACATAGTGGCAGATGTAGATCGAAGACGGGCAGGTGCTTCTACTTCACAGTCTATTGTCACAGATGGAGCTTCTTCTTCGAGTACAGTGGTTTCTCCTTCTCCACCTACACAGGAGCAGCTTAGATGGGATGGAAAAGATGCTCAAGCTCATGCTTTGATTGCGCTTTCAGTGAAGCGTCATATAGTTCCACACATTCAGTCATGTTCTACATCGAGACATGCATGGGACACTCTTGCTTCTTTGTATGCCGTGCGTAATGAAGCACGTGTTGCATACTTGAGGAAGCAACTTGAGGATGTATGTATGGCTGAAAATGAGTCATTGGATGTGTATGTGACACGCATCAAGGACTTGAAAGAGCAATTGGCAAACATAGATGAGATCATTCCTGATGCATCACTCATTTCTACATTGTTGAAAGGATTACCAAAATCTTTTCAAAGCTTTTCTACTACACTTCGTTTGGTTGCAAAAGGAAATCCTAATATGTATGCATTTGATGAGGTTGTGTCTCTTCTTTTGCAAGAAGAGCAATCTAGAGTGAATAGGAGTGGTTTGATTGAGGGAACGCAAGCACTTGCTATCTCACAAAAGGGGAAAAGCAAGAATGGTTTAGCTTTTGGTTCATCAAAACCAAAGCCTCAAGCTTCCTCTTCCACTCATTCCTCTAATGATGTCCGTGATTTGCAAAAGAAGAAGAGATGCAAATATTGCCGGAAGGCTGGTCATACTATTGATGAGTGTAGAAAGCTTGCTAAACGCAATGAAAAGAAGAAGGAATCCGGCATGTCTATTGCTGAAAATTCAGTAAATGCAAAGAATGATGAAGCTAACATGGCTCAAGATTTTTGGGCATGTGTTGTTACATGTCATTATGATGCTTCTTTACATTCTAAATGTATGGTTGTGAGTGAGGCTGATTCGGATTGGTTCTTTGATAGTGGTGCTTCAAAGCACATAACATCATGCAAAAGATTTTTTGCCTCTTTGAAAGATGCACCTAAAGGAGGACATGTGGTGTGTGCAAACAATGCCTCTTATCCTATCATTGGAGTAGGAGAAATTGAGCTTATGGCTGCAAATGGAGGTGTGATTCTCTTGAAAAATGCATTGTATGTGCCCGGTATCAAGAAGAACTTAATTTCAGTTCCGTTGATTGCCAAAGCTAGACTTCATGTACACTTTGTTGATGATAAGTGTATGGTTCATGATTTCAGCAATGGCGATGTTATCGTGATGTCCGGTACATTATGTAATGGTTTGTATCGCATGGATACATACAAGAGGGATGCCTCGAATGCCTTAGTTGCTCATACTTCTTCCATGGCTGAAATGGAGCTTTGGCATGCTCGTTTTGGTCACTTGAACTTCAATAGCTTGCTCTACTTGCAAAAGAAGGACATGGTTATTGGCTTGCCTACACTTGAGTCCATTGAAAAGCATGCATGTGAAGGTTGCATTCTTGGAAAAATGCATCATGCTTCTTTTCCAAAAGATAGTCACACACACACTACAAGAAAATTGCAACTTGTTCATAGTGATGTATGTGGTCCGGTCAAGACTCCATCTTTTGGGAAGCATGTATATTTTGTTACCTTCATTGATGATGGTACTTGCCATACATGGGTGTATCCTATGAAAGCAAAGAATGAGGTATTCTCTTGCTTCAAAGCATTTTTAGCTATGGCTGAAAAATTTTTCTTCACAAAAGCTTTTGACTCTACACACGGATCGTGGTGGTGAGTACATGTCACATGAGTTTAATGCTTTTCTTCGTGAAAGAGGTATTTCACACCAATGTACGGTGCCATATACACCTCAACAAAATGGTGTTGCCGAGCGTAAAAATAGAACTCTACTTGAAATGGCACGATGTATGGTTCAAAGGAAAGCATCTTCCTCATAAGTTTTGGATGGAAGCGGTCATGTGTGCAAACTATGTGTTGAATCGCCGCCGTACAAAAGCATTGAGATTCATCACTTCTTATGAGGCTTGGAATGGTCATAAGCCTATGGTTAGTCATATGCGTGTGTTTGGTTGTTTGGCATATGCTCTTGTGCCATCACAACAACGTCACAAACTTGATGACAAGGCAAAGAAATGCATATTTGTTGGTTATAGTGCTGAAAGTAAGGGATATCGATTGTACCATCCATTGACAAACACAATTATTGTGAGTCGAGATGTGGTATTTGCTGAAAATTCAGTTTTTCCTCTACTTGAATGCAAAAAACTGCCAATAGTTAGCTCACACGATGTGTTCGATACACTCATGCCTTTGTTCCAAAATGGTGCGATTGACTATGGCCATGTAGACCAGCCAACTGAGGTTCAAAGGGCTAAAAAATTCCAGCCAAATGGGGCTGAAAATGTAGAGAATTTGCCATCAAACATGGCTGAAAAAATTCAGCCAAAAATTGCCAAAACTGTTGGAAATTTCCAGCCACATATGGCTGAACATTTGCGTCAAAATATGGCTGAAACTGAGCATGAAATTCAGCCCACGCATGATGTACATATTGAAGATGTATTACATAATGAACGCATGTCTATCAAGAGTGCACAATCTATGCCAAAGTGGCTGAAACAAACTTTGCAGGATAGCAAATTGAGTGCACCTTTACTTGGTAGAACAAGATCAAGCTCTCACCATGCATCAAGTAATTTTGTGGATTATTCTCTTATTGCTACAACATGTAATGAAGAGCCACTTTCTTTTGAAGATGCATGTGACGATCCACAATGGATGAGTGCTATGCAATCAAAAATGGATTCCATACATAGGAATGGTACTTGGGAGTTATGTGAATTGCCAAAAGGAAAGAATGCCATTGGTACAAAGTGGGTTTACAAGATTAAGAGAAAATCTGATGGTAGCATTGATCGCTACAAAGCTCGATTGGTTGCCAAAGGATATGTGCAACAATATGGCATTGACTATGAGGAGACTTTTGCACCTACTTCACGCATGACTACCATTCGTACCGTGGTTGCATTGGCTACCCATCGAGGTTGGAAAGTGCATCAATTGGACATAAAAACAGCCTTCTTGAATGGACATTTGCAAGAAGAGGTCTATGTGAAGCAACCTCCGGGATTTGCTATGAAAGGGAAAGAGCATATGGTTTGTCGCTTGCATAAAGCTTTGTATGGTCTCAAGCAAGCTCAACGTGCATGGTATGACAAAATACATAAGCACTTGATTGCTCTTGGCTTCACACGTAGTCCGATTGAAAGCACACTCTATGTACGCAAAAATGGGGCTGATCTTATAGTGCTTGTTCTTTATGTCGATGACATACTCTTGACTGGGTCATGTGATGCAAAACTTGACATTCTTATGGCTGATTTGCAGCATACTTTTGATTTCACTTATCTTGGTCTTTTGAGCTACTATCTTGGCATCCAGTTTGTATCCGTTGAGGGGGGAATTGTTATGCATCAAGCAAAGTATGTTGAAAAACTACTTCAACGTTTTGACTTTGAGGATTGTAAGCCAGTTTCCACACCAGTTGAGACAGGATTCAGGTTCTCAGTTGAGGATTCCAATGATGCATTTGACACTTCTCTTTATCAGCAAGCTGTGGGATGTCTTATATATGCATGCAACACAAGGCCGGATATACAGTATGCAGTTTCCCAGTTGAGTCGATTCATGCATAGCCCTGGCACTAAGCATTGGCAAGGAGTGAAACGTGTGTTTAGATATCTCTGAGGCACTTTGAGCTTAGGTCTCTTTTATGGCAGAGATGTTCAGCCATGCTTGCATGCTTTTACAGATAGTGATTGGGCTGGTTGTTATGATACTCACGTGTCCACTAGTGGTAATTGCTTTTTCCTTGGAGACTCATGCATATCTTGGTTGAGTAAGAAGCAACCTACAGTGGCAACATCGAGTTGTGAAGCTAAGTACAGGGCAGGTTTCACAGCTACAGTGGAGTGTATATGGCTGAGACGCCTATTGATGGATCTTCGCATGGAGATTGATGCTGCATGCATATTCTCACAGATAGTCAGAGTGCTTTGGCTGTTGCACGAAACCCAGTGTTTCGTGCACGAACCAAACATATTGAGGTGCATTATCACTATGTGAGAGAGCACCTTCATACAGGAGATATTGATTTGGTATATGTGCCTACACAAGATAATGTGGCAGACATATTCACCAAGGCTCTTCCACGGGAAAAGTTTGAAGCTTTTCGCAAAGCTTTAGGCTTGTCACCTTGTGGGGGCTGATCTGTCACTCCTTGTATGTGTTCACATCATTCGCTCCAGGGGGGTTTGTTACACTTATGTGCTCCTCGAGTAGCTTTGATGTGAACCTTTTCCCTATACATGGGCACTTTTTACTCTAGTGCTGGCTAGAGGTTTTTTCCCCATGTTACCACATACTTGATACTCTCATGTGTGGTGGTACTTTGTACTTAGGGATATTATTCAGCTCTTACTTCAGTTCAGTTCATCGATCAATAGAGAGAGCTATTCCAGCCATCGTCTTCTCGGTGTGTCTTGCTGCGTTTGTGCTCCTTGTGTGTGCTTCTTGTGTGTCTCTCGCACTTCTACACACACCCAACAGTTGTCAGATTTCCATTTAAGAAAAAAAAGATGGAATAGAGTAGAGATAGAAAGGGATATATATATATATATATATATATATATATATATATATATATATATATATATATATATATATATAGTTGGATAGATAGATAGATAGATAGTGTTGAGCCCATCAATGTCATATTGGTCAAAGTCAACATGGTTAAAATCAACACAATCCAAGTCAAAGTTCTCAAAGTCAACATGATCAAGATCATAGTCAAGATGGCCAGGTCAAAGCGTTCAAAGCTCAGTTGTCAAAGTGCACAGGTAGTGCACAATCAATTGTTCACAAAGGCTATGTTTTGCAGAAAGTGGATGCAAGTGCAAATTGTCTTTCTATAATTTCTCTAAGGCTCAAAAGTTTTTTTGAAGTGTTTGGAAGGTTCAAGTGGACCCTCCCTTAGGTACACATTTGAAGAATTGAAGGGCAAAATGTGAAGTCATGTGAAGAGAAAGCGTACACAAAGGTGAAAGTAAGGTCCCCCATTTAAAATTTTTTTTGTTATAAAGTTACTACAAGACTAAACACGAATTCATTGGCTCTGCACATTTGGAGACAATCTTGGTAGATAAAAGTGAGAACCAAGATACTCTAGTAGTTAAGGGTGTACATGAATTGACACTCAACTCAAGGAAATGCATTATTCTTGGTTACACCAAGCAAGGTGGGCATAGTCTACACTAGGAGAGAGAAGAGCAAGAGACATACAGTGAGTTTGTGATGCAAAGAAGCAAGTGCAAAGTGTGCAAGAAGTGTGCCTTAGGTGTGTGCGGAGGAGTGCTAAGCAAGGCAATCAAAGGTCACAAGGTCCCATTGAAGCTGTGTGCATGTCGACAGAAGGTGTCCATCCCTCCCCCTATTGGAAGCTTAAGTGCAAGGCGTGCACAAGTGCAAGCTCTTGGAGAAGGTGGAGGTCTAGTGCATAGGTCGGCGGTAGAAAGAACCTTGGGTATTTTGCAACTTTGTTGATTGTGCACTCTTTGGGATTTCGCACGAAGAGTATTTGGATTGTGGTACATCATTATTGTACTTCTTTCTTTATAACTAGTCTGTAGAAGTTTTCTTGTGTTTGTATCTTTCTTCTTACCCTTCTCCCTGTTGGAATTAGACGTTTGCGGAAGCACGCGAACAAGCACAAGGAAGAAGAAGAAGCTTTGAGCACAAAACACAATATTGAATGTATTAATAGAGAATGTACAAAGATAAGTAGCCAATTAGGGCAATAGGCATATATACAAGCCAGGGGAAAAAACCTTCTAAAGAGGGGAAAAAGTGTCCGGGCAATCCTAGAGTGTTCACACACATCACTACCTAAATATATCAAAAAATAGCCCCTGGGAGTGATGCGGTGAACAAGGAGCTGACACTCATGTATAAGGACGTGCCAAGCTATGTGGAAATCACTCCACAAAAGGAAGTAAGCCTAAGGCTTTGCGGAAAGCTTCAAACTTCTCCCTAGGTAGAGCCTTCGTGAAAAGGTCTACAGTGTTCTCCTGCGTGGGCACATATGCCAAGTTGATCTCCCCAGCAGAGAACCTCTCCTTGACATAGTGACAATGCACCTCAATTTGCTTAGTGCGAGCATGGAACATACAGTTCCTCGCGACTACCAATGCGCTCTGAGTGTCAGTGAAGATAGTGGTGGCAGAAGTCTCACCAACACCCAAATCAGCCATAAGGTGTCTGAGCCACACACACTCAACAGTCGCTGTGAAAGCTGCCCTATACTCAGCCTCACAACTAGGAGTTGCCACAGTAGGCTTCTTCTTGCTCAACCAAGATATACATGAGCTACCAAAAATGAAACAAAAGCCACTAGTGGACACATGAGTGTCATAGCAACCAGCCCAATCAGAGTGAGAAAAAGCATGGAAATCTGGTAGTAGTGATCCCCATTTGGGATAAAACAACCCAAGTAGCCGAGTACCACTCAAATAGCGAAAGATGTGCTTAACTGCGTGCCAATGCTTGCCTCCTAGGCAATGCATAAACTTGCTCATCTGTGAGACAACAATTTGAATATCTAACGGAGTAATGCATAAGTAAATGAAGCATCCAACAACCTACTGATAGAGAACAGCATCAAATGCATCTCTAGCATCATGAAGACTCAATCGTAAACCTGTCTCCATAGGAGTGGCAATAGGCTTACAGTCTTCAAGGCCAAACCGCGGCAATAATGTGCCAATATATTTCGCTTGACACAAAGCCATTCCACCATCAACTTGCATAAACTTAATGCCCAAATAGTGATGCAAATGCCCCAAATCAGACATCTCAAATGAGGCATACAAATCAGCCTTAAAATCAGTAACATGCTTCTCAATAGGACCAGTGAGCAGACATAGACAACAATGATTAGAAGCACATCATTAGCACGCTTAACATATAAGGTGCTTTCAGTTGGACTATTCTCAAAACCATGTGCAATCATATAGGCATGTATCTTCTCATACCAAGCACGTGGTGCTTGCTTTATACCATATAATGCCTTCTTTAACCTGCACACCTAGTTTTCATGCCCTTTCTGCACAAAGCCACGGGGCTGAAAAACATACACTTCTTCATGCAAGTCACCATTCAAAAATGCTATTTTAATGTCCAACTGATGTACATTCCAACCATGATGAGTTGCAAGTGCACAAATGCTCCGAACAGGAGTCATACGGCATGTAGATGCAAAGGTCTCATCAAAATCAATGCCTCTTTCTTATGCATAACCCTTTGCAACAAGCCTAGCCTTATACCTGTCAACTGTACCATCCGGTTTACACTTCAGCTTGTATACCCACTTAGTGCCAATGGCCTTCTTGCCTAGAGGCAAGTCACATAAAGACCAAGTACAATTCTTCATTATAGCATCATATTCAGATTGCATAGCAGCCATCCAATTTTCTGAATTTTGTGCTTCATCAAACGAAACTGGCTCATTCTCATCATAGAGACTAGATGTGGCCATAGCATAGCAATCTGATGCAAAAGAGGCACTATGAGAGCATGAACGAGTACGATATGACAAAGGTGCATCTAATTTGCTGTCACGCAAAGTCTGCACCAGCCATTTTGGCATAGTTTTTGCCTCCTCAATATCAGATCTCTCATCAACTAGTGCATCATGTAAATCTGCATTAGAAATGGAATGATCTGCATTATCACATGAAACCTACAAAGGCTCAGAAGTTGCCTCATTGGGACCAGCACTAGACTGTCCACCTGTAAAAAGAGGTAGCAAAGTATCATACATGTCTTTGGAGCTAACAGATGTCTCCTTAGTACATGAAAGCAATGGCTGAATAGCATCTTCCACAAAAACAACATCACGGCTAACCAGAAAGTGTTTAGTATGTGGATGATATAGACGATTGCCTTTACTTTCAGAACTGTACCCAACAAAAATACATTCTACTACTTTATCATCCAATTTTCTGCGATGTTGTTCAGGCACTAATGCATATGCCAAACAACCAAAAACACGCAGATGAGCAACGGATGGTTTGCGATCATGCCAAGCCGCATATGGAGTGATAGATTGCAGCACTTTAGTGGGACACCTGTTCAGTACATATGTTGCACACATGACAAGCTCAAGCCAAAAACTATGTGGTAAAGCCTAACTCTTGACCATACACCTCGCCATCTCCATGAGTGACTTGTTCTTTCGTTCAGCAACTCCATTCTGTTGAGGTGTATACGGCACTGTACAATGGTGTTTTATCCCACGTTTAGTCAGAAATGCATTAAAATCGGAAGACATATATTCCCCCCCACAATCAGAACGGAGGGTGCCCATTTTACATGCTGACAGATTTTCAGCCAAAACCAAAAATTGTTTGAAGCACATGAACACTTAGGACTTTGCCTTCAATGGATATACCCATGCACGCCTAGAAAAATCATCGATGAAAGTCACGAAGTAAAGATAATTCCCAAAAGAAGGTGTCTGCATAGGACCACAGACATCACTATGTACAAGCTTTAATTTCTGAGTAGCCCGAACTAAACCATCTTTTGGAAAGGATGAATGCTGCATTTTTCCCAAAATACAGCCTTCACAAACATGTTTTCCAGTCGCCTCAAGTTTGGGCAAAGAGGACACCATTTTAGATTTCTGAAGGCATAGCAAACTAGCAAAATTCATATGACCAAAGCGTGCATGCCAAATCTTTGCATCTAACATAGCCTGAGAATCATTTACTACACATGCCAAATCATTGAGAGATCTTTCATAGTCTATGAGCTTATACGGCCCACGACATAAAATGCCAAAAGAAATAATCACATCGCCATTTGACAGATCATGAACTGTACACCTATCATCAACAAATTTCACAACCAAGCCAATCTTGGCTAATGCAAAAACTGATAACAGGTTCTTCTTGATCCCTGGCACAAATAAAGCATCTCACAAAGTGAAAGAACTACCATCAGTAGTAGTCAAAATGATCTTACCAACTCCCATAACAGGATAAGAGGAGTGTTTGGCGCATGTAATAGTATTCCTTGTAGGGGCAGGCTCGAGTGAAGAGAAGAAACTGCGCTGTGAGGTAATATGTTTGGTCGCCCCATTGTCAAAATACCAAACATCTGAGTCTACTGGAGGCATGCACTGCTCATGAGAAGATGGGTCAAAACTGAAGACAGTAGTAAATGCCCATTCTTCTTCCTGCACAAGATTAGCAGACTTTGTTTTTGGTGTAGAGGCCTCTGCAACAACCATTCCAGCCTCTTTCTTCTCTGCCTCTTTAGGAGCCAGTTTTGGATAGTTCTTTCTGATATGATCATTCCCTTTACAATACTTGCAAAATAATTTTTTCTTTTCTGATTTCTTCTCATCTTGATCTTTCTTCTTTGAATGTGCAGAATTAGCACATTTCTGCTTACTAGTTGAAGAGTTCCATTTTCCTTTGCCCTTCTGACTAGCGAGGAAAGCTTGATGTGCAACTCGCATAATGGACCTGTTCTGCCTGGACTGATCTTCCTGCAACAGAACAGAGACTAAGTCCTCAAATGATAAGGCATTTGGATTGCCTTTCATTATCAACCAAAGAGTAGAAGCAAAACTCTGATATAAATCAGGAAGACGATTCAGAATGGTCTGCACAAGTGAGCTATTTGGTATAACCTCATCAACAAAAATCAATTGTTCCTTCAAGTCTTTGATCTTCATTAGGAAACTATCCATAGAATCACCTTCATTCATGTGCTCACTCTCCAACTGTTTTCGGAGGTAAGCAATACAGGCCTCATTCCTAGCTTGGTACAATGTGGTAAGTGCATCCCAAGCATCCTTAGCTGCTCTGCAATAGCAAATGTGAGGAATAATGGCACGTTTGATAGACAAAGCTATCAATGCATGTGTGTGGGCATCTCTACCATCCCAACGAATATGCTCTGTAATAGGTGCAGCAGAAACCGTAGCACGAACAGGAATATGTGGAATACCATCATCTTCGACACCTTCTGCATCATCTTCAGTACCTGCAGTTGTAACAGTTGCAGGTGTGATAGGACATTTTTCGACACCCTGCACAATGTTCCACATTCCTTTTGCAATCAACACATGTCACATCATATAACCCTATAACGGGTATTTGGTACCATCCAACTTATCCTCAACAGCCAACATACACAATACATCACTACTTTCAGCCATGGCTGGTGACTAAAATACCTTGATGCAAAAAATTGAATGTATCTCAAAAACTTGAACAGAACTACCCAGACGAATTCCACTAGACTTGTAACAGACTTCGACGCTTATATTGGTGAAAAAAATCTGGTATATACCTTTGGCACAAAAAGACGAAATAGCCTACACAAGCACTGTGATAGTGCATTCAGAGGTCGAAATGAGCTCAGATCTTGAAAACACGTTGAGTATGCTCACCAAAATTCATGCGACTCTGAGACTGCAAACGGAGGAGTGTCGACTGCACCCTAATTGAAGCGAAGACCTGCTCTGATACCAATTGTTGGAGTTAGATATCTGCGGAAGCACGCGAACATCACAAGGAAGAAAAAGAAGCTTGGAGCACAACACACAATACTGAATGTATTACTAGAGAATGTACAAAGATAAGTAGCCCATTAGGGCAATAGGCATATATACAAGCTTGGGGAAAAAACCTCTGAAAGAGTTAAAAAGTGCTCCGGCGGTCCTACAATGTTCACACACATCACTACCTAAATATATCAACACTCCCTTCTCCTACAAACACTCAAGTCCCTTTCTACACAAGAATTCCCCAACAAAATTTGGCATGTCTGTTGGGACACAAGGAGGCTTGAGCATAGGAGAAGCAAATCACAAAGTGTAGAAGATTTCAAGGGTACCGACAGTACTCTATTGGCTTAAGAGGTAATCTTTCTTCCATTGGAATTACTTAACCTAAGATGAGTATGAAGAGCTCATGATCGCAACCCCGTCTCAAAGCTTGAGGGTCCCTTGCAAAGCAATGAGAAGGAAGTTTATTTGAAGATCAACTAGTCTATTTTCATCGACATCATCAATAAAGAATATGGCAGCCAGGTAGATTTGGAAACTTTACTTTCTAGATTGAATATTAAATTTCTATCCTTCAGAGGATTAGCACAAGAAGACCCACATGAGCACATTAGGAGATTCTTAGCCTTATGTAAAACAAGGGGTCTGATGGGAAGAGAAGACACATTTTTTATTCTCTTCCCTGCAACATTAGAAGGGCTAGCAGACAAATGATTTAGTCAGTTTGCGGAAAACCATTTACCCACATGGGACTTGATGAAGGAAGCATTTAGGACACAGCTCCAACAAGGGAACACGACTGAAAACATAATTGAAGAATTAGAAAATTTAAGACTAGGTCATGGGGCCAGAATTTGTTACCAAGGCCAAGGCATTAATGGCCAAACTGCGAGACCCTCCCCATGATTCTTTTATCAAGAAGTGGTCGGCTAAACCACTTCCCATATCAACACAATGTACAATAAAGGAATTAGTTTTACCAACAGTAACAATAGAAGAATTTATCAATACAACTACAAGATTGGAGCAAATTAGATAGCAGTATGGGGCAAGCTCTTCCAATTTATCATATCCTGTACAACCTAAAGACCTAGTAATTCCACTAAGAAAAGAGCTTGAGAGCTTAAAAAGAAATAAGCCCCACAAAGAGGAGGAGAGTGTTGTAACTCCGTTTAGGCAGCATTGAAGCTACAAAAGGAAGAGGAAGCACAAGCAGAAGAGGTGGATCAACTTCAAGAGGAGTTGTAGGAACTCAAGGGAGGTGGCATCAAAGTGGACTATGGTGCACCATGTGCAGCAAGCAGGGTCATGTGGTAAGTGAATGTCCACTCCTAAGTGTAACTTGCTAGCTATGCAGGAAAACTGGCCACGATGCCCAAGAGTGTCAGATAAGAGGGATGCCTGCACAACCTTATTAGGCACAAGGAGGTGCTCAATTCTCAACCAATGTAATGGCAATAGCCCCCAATCAAGGTAACAACTTTAACCAATGACCTACAGGTAATTATGGAACTGGGCCTAGAAGGCCAATTATCTGTTTCAGGTGTGGAGAGAGTGGACACTATCAGAGTAAATATACCCTTCCAAAAAATGCCTCCCCCCCTCTTGCAGGAATTGCCCAGATGCCAGAGATCATTATACAAATAGTTGCACACAAAGCAAAGTACCTACATCTGAGCCCCATCTTCAAATGATCTCGGTGGATAATCATGGAGCAGCAGAAGAAGCCAATGTTTTACAATCACCATCCACTAGAGTGGTACAATTAGAAGAAATAAACTCCATGGTCATGTAGACAAGAAACAAAGGAAAAATTCCAGAAGAACCAAGCTAGGGATCAAGTACTTTTGGAAGTCACAAGGACCAGAGGGTACATAAGAGCAAATCAAATACATATGAAGATTCAAAACAAAAGAAAGGAAGTTCAACAAATTGTGAAGAGGTAACACAAAAAGAAGATTTTTTACAGACTAATGATGTTATTGGGAATGCATACAGTCGAGCCCACACGAAACTTGAGAAATCAAATAGAAAAATTGATCTTATAGAATCTAGAGCTTCAAAATTATTCAATTCAATCAAAGCAGAGGTTGGTATTCTTGAGTTGATAAACATGGATGCAAAATTTAGGTTTGAAGTACTACAGATTATTGATGAGGCTTCCTCATGCACCTTAGTGTCCAAGACTATTGCTTTAGGTCAAGGGAAGGGTGTACAAGAAGCACCTCTCATTGACTATAAGAGTCCAAGACTGATAGTAATAATTAACGGATTAAAGATACAAGGATTCATTGTGGATGGTGGGCCTGGCATAAATTTGATGCCTGAGCATACCATGGAGAAGCTTTGCCTACACCCATCCAGACCAGCCCACTTCATCGTCACTTTGGCAGATCAAAGCAAAGTAAGAGCTATGAGGGTGATCCCAAAAGTTCCACTAGAAGTGCAAGGTAACCTCTTCATTTTGGATTTTGTGGTATTAAGACTTCCTCAGGTAGAGGGAGGATTTCCCATTTTGATTAGAAGACCATGGTTGAGGCATGCAAGTGTCATCCATGACTGGGGCAAAGACACTATGTGGGTACAATAGAGGGGATAGCAACTTAAACAGGTAAATTTAAAGGAGGGTCCAGATCATCAAGGGAACACCAACATGATGCAATCCATTCGCATTTGCATGGAATAAGAAATGGAGGACCAACCACAATTAGAGTTCAAGGAGGAAGAAGACATTCTGAATTGGCTACAAGCACGCAACTATTCTCCTATTTTGGAGTTTTTCTAAATAATTCTTGCATAGATTAATGTTATGATGAAAAGGAGGATAAAGTTCAGGTTGATGGATTGGGAGAACCCATCATAGACCACAGAAGGGGGAGAAAGACACCCCTTGAGTACAATTTAGAGGAAGATGCGACAACAACAGGGAAGGAAGTTACAAAAGTTAAAGACAAAGTAAAACATACGAGTGATGAATGTTCTTTGCCGATTCAAGAAATCCCTACAGGATGGATGGAGGACAAAGATGAATATATTGAGATCCAAAACACTCCTACTTATGCAACAATGCAACAAAAGCTATTGGAGGAAAACACAATTGGGGGTGAGCATGTAGATACCATGGTAGATAGAAACCCAGTCAAAGAAGTACAATTGGGCACTCATGAAAATAATCATCCAATTTTGGTGGCCACTTGGTTGTGGAACCACGCTGAGCTGCTTGAAAAGGTAAAATCTTTCTTGACATAATATGCAAATGTTTTTGCGTGGCATTATAAAGACTTAGAAGGAGTGTCTGCCAATTATGGAGAGCATGAATTCCTCTTGTTGATGGAGCTAAACAGTGAGAGGAAAGAGTTATAGACTTAACCCAAAATATATTGAAGTTTTTTATTTGGAAATACAAAAGATGCAGGACGCAGGAATCATCATTCGTGTGGAACAATTAGAATGGCTTTCACCAATGATTATAGTACCAAAGAAGAATACCAACAAAATTTGAATTTGTGTTGATTTTAGAGCACTCAACAAGGTAACCATTCCAGATCGATTCCCCATGCCTTTTGTGGAGAAGGTCATTGAAGAAGTGGACGTGGCTCGACATGCATTATAAAGCTTTATGGATGGCTTTGTGTTGGAGACATCTTTATCTCCAAATGCTTGATCTATACTGATCTAAGAATACATCTATATCAGTTATAGACCAAACTTCACACAAATGTCACTTTGGTTTACCAAATCATTCATGAACAATTCTCTGAGTGAGAATTTTCCTTCTTCAAGAAGTCTGCTTCAAATATTGACTTCATTACCTGCACATATCTTTAGATTTCCTCAATCTAATGATATACATACCTTCAAGCTACCTTTGCGCAATCATATCAATCATTAGACCTTTAAAAGAATCATTAAAACTTCAGTTTGATCCTTAAGATCAAAGATATGTCAAAAACTGTCTTCCAAAAATGGCGACTTTGACATGGTCAACTTCTTAAGTTGATTTCTCACAGCACAAATCCCGTTTTGCTAAATGTTTTTAGCCATAGCTTCCTTACCTTCTAACTTAGATTTTGAATGCTTACTCATTAAAAACTTTACACTATGCACTGAGATCCAAGCAAATCATTGACATGAAAAAGTGCGCGACTCTGAGAAGTCTATTTGCAGATTCTACATACAAATGTTCCTATTGATCATTCTCACGGTAGGAAAGGAATTAAACCATGAAATTCTGAACATAGCTTCATTAGCTTTTAGATTAGATGTGTACAAAAGGATTTCTGATCCACTTGATCAGACTGAGAGAACTCAGAGAAAAACCCGTCGCTAATTTCCTGAGTAAATCTCTCTACACATCTCTCTAAGACACTTGTCTTAAAAATGACTCTCTCCTTTATTTCTTTACATCATTGACTTATATACATATGATTTTAGACTCATCCCGCATCTATGACATTACTCCTTATCATCCTAAGGATTATCTCTACTCAGATTACAAGAATTTCCACCTATATGTACATATGTATACAAGCTATCATTCTGAAATCTCCTTCACTTTCTCAAGTGTCTTCTTCCTCTTCAATCTAATTATGAACTTGCTTCAAAACTCTTTGTAATCACCAGTTTGTGATTGTTTTGTTCCAACATCTCCCCCTCAATCACTAATTGTGATTATTCCATTTGTCTTCACTCTTGCCATCTCTTTGAATCTCTGTAGCTTAGGTCCATCCAAGCTTTTAGTCATCATATCTGCAACTTGTTCTTTTGTTGAAGTATACATCACTTCAATCTCTTTATCAAGTACCTTTTCCCTCAAGAAATGATACTGAATCTCAATATGCTTAGTTGTGGCATGAAAAACAGGGTTAGCTGCCAAATACAAAGAACTCATATTGTCTCCAAAAATAATTGGAGTACTCTGATCAGTTCCAAAACTTTTCAACAAGGTCTTTAACCATATTACTTCTTTTGCAGCCTCTACCATTCCTTTATACTCAGCTTCTGTAGATGACAAAGCAACTGTATGTTGCTTCTTTGAGCACCAAGAAACTAGCTTATCTCCAATATAACAGAGATACCCATGAGTGGACCTTCTATCATCTGAATCACCTGCCCAATCTGCATCACTAAACACTTTGATTCTTGTGTCAGAAGTAGATCCATAATACAGACCTTCACTTAGATTTCCTTTGATATATCTAAGTACCCTTTGAGCTGCAATCCAATGAGTCTTCTTTGGACAATGCATGAATTGTGATAACACACCTACTGCATATGATAAATCTGGCCTTGTCAAGGTAGCATAGATTAAACTACCTACCAAACTCTGATATTTCTTCATGTCATTGAATTCTTCACATCCATACCTGCTCAATTTATGATTTACCTCCAATGGTGTGGTTGAAGGCTTGCAATCTTCCATGTTGAACTTGACTAGATTCTTCAAGTATCTCTCTTGTGTAACATATACTCCATGTTGAGTATATACAATCTGCATTCCTAAGAAATAAGATAAGTTTCCCAAATCACTTATCTTAAACTCCTTCTCTATTTGTTTCTTAAGTTCATTGATTCCTTGAGCATCTGTACCTGTGACAATAATATCATCAACATAAATACACATGTATATGTATCCATTTTCACTTGCCTTCACTAGCAAGCTACTATCTGCCTTTGATGCTTGAAAACCACAATCATTCAAGAACTTGACAAGTCTGTAATTCCATGCTCTTGGGGCCTGCTTCAACCCATACAAAGCTCTCTTAAGCTTACACACATAATCTGATCCAATTGAATCTATGAAACCTTCTGGTTGCTCCATGTATACTTCATCTGCAATGTATCCATTCAGAAATGCATTCTTCACATCTAATTGTGACAACTTACATCCTTTACAAGCAGCAATAGCAATCAATGATGTAATTGTAGACATCTTAGCAACAAGACTAAAGGTTTCATCATAATCTACCCCATAAGTTTGGGCATAACCTTTGACCACAAGTCTAGCCTTGTATCTAGACACCTTACCATCTGCAAACCTTTTTGTTTTATACACCCACTTACATCCAATGACTTTCTGATTCTTTGGTCTTGGCACCAATTCCCATGTTTCATTTTCAAGTAGAGCATCATACTCTTCTTGCATTGCCTTCTCCCAATTCTATTTACCTTTAGCTTCTTCATATGTGATTGGATCTTCTTCTGTCTTCACAATGTAAGCATAATCTTTTGTTGTTAGAAAAGATGTATCATAACTATATCTTATAGGCTCTTTCCTTTCCCATGAGGATCTTCTGACCTCTGCACTTCTTGAAGTCTCAGCCACATTTGATTCTGGATCAAATCTTGGCCCATCTTCTACATGATCGTGCAATTTACTTTTATAGTCAACATCATCAATATCTTCTTCATACACATTTACTTTTGCTTTCCCTTTCCTTTGTATTTCTTCAACACATGCATAATCACTTGTTGACCCTGTATATGATGGAGAATGTTAATCTCCAAAAGAACAACTTACTCTTGTGATTAGAGCACGTCTATACCAAGAGTAAGTCAAACACTCCACTAATTTTAGAGGATCGATTGCTAATTATCAAAAGATTAACAAATCTGTGAAGAAGATGATACACAGAAAAGTCTGTTGCATTTTTCATTCACATTGACCTATCAAATCTATAAAGTTTTTGATAAAACTTTGTACGAATCATCTCCTAGAGATTGCGCATCTACTCCAAGTTGAATCACTTCAAAAGGTTAAGTATAACTTGAGAAATTGATTTCACAAGTTACCTATGTCAGAAACTGTCATCCAAAACAGTCGACTTTACACCTGTAACTTTTAAGACTTGGTTCTCCTTGAATAGAACCCGTTTTACAAAATGCTTCTAGACATGAGTAGCTTATCTTCCAACTTAAAGATTAAGCCCTCACTCATGCAAAACTTTAAACTGTGCTAGGAGAAATGATCAAAACATTAACTTCGAAATATGCGCCTGTTTTAGGAACCAGTGAATACACTTCACATATGAATGTTCCTACACTCAATTCACTCAGCCTGATTACAATTGGAAGCTAAAACTTTGCACAGAGGTCAAGCAACTCTCAACTTAGACTTGTACAAAAGCATTTCACAATTGATCCACTGTAGAAGGAGAACACGCAGAAACATCGGGCGCAAAACTTTTCATTTACTCAGAGAAATTACAACTGAGTGATGAGAGCTAACTCAAAATCACTTTCCTCTATCTCATAACTTCTATCTCCCTCATTCTTGACTTCTAACTATTGTCACATATGCTCTCATACATTCCCCGACTTTTCTCAAAGTATTTATAGATAATTTGTACATGATTCTTACTGAACAAAAAATCTAAGTCATCTATGACTATGCTAATGTACATATGTGTACACTTCTCTTGTCCTCTGAATGTAATCTTCTTCCACACTTTAGGAATTGATTCTTCCTTCATCATTTGATCTTCCAAGCCTTCAATTGGTGATTGGTCTGCACCAACAGCTCCCCCTCAATCATCAATTGAGGTTTTCTCTGTCTTCTTTATACTTGCCATATCTTTGAACCTTTGTAACTTAGGTCCATCCAGACTCTTTGTCATCATATCTGCCACTTGTTCTTTTGTTGGAGTGTACATCACTTCAATCTCTTTATCTAGTACCTTTTCCCTCAAGAAATGATACTGAATCTCTATATGCTTAGTCCTGGCATGAAAAACAGGGTTAGCTGCCAAATATAAAGAACTCATATTGTCTCCAAAAATTATTGGAGTACTATGATTAGTCTCAAAACTTTTCATCAAGGTCTTCAACCATATGACTTCTTTTGCAGCTTCTACCATTCCCTTATACTCAGCTTCTGTGGATGATAAAGCAACTGTGTGTTGCTTCTTTGAACACCAAGAAACTAACTTATCTCCAACATAACAGAGATACCCATGAGTAGACCTTCTATCATCTGAGTCACCTGCCCAATCTGCATCACTAAACACTTTGATTCTTGTGTCAGAAGTGAAACCATAATACAAACCTTCACTTAGGGTTCCTTTGATATATCTGAGTACCCTTTGGGCTGCAATCCAATGAGTCTTCTTTGGACAATGCATGAATTGTGACAACACACCTACTGCATATGATAGATCTGGCCTTGTCAAGGTAGCATAGATTAGACTACCTACCAAACTCTGATATTTCTTCATGTCATTGAATTCTTCACCTCCATACCTGCTTAATTTATGATTTACCTCCAATGGTGTGGTTGAGGTCTTGCAATCTTCCATGTTAAACTTGATTAGAAGATTCTTCAAATATCTCTCTTGTGAAACATATACTCCATGTTGAGTATACACAATCTGCATTCCTAGAAAATAAGATAAGTTTCCCAAATCACTTATCTTAAACTCCTTCTCTATTTGTCTTTTGAGTTCATTGATTCCTTGAGCATCTGTTCCTGTAACAATAATATCATCAACATAAATGCACATGTAAATGTATCCATTTTCACTTGCCTTCACTAGCAAGCTACTATCTGCCTTTGATGCTTGAAAACCACATTCATTCAAAAACTTGACCAATCTGTAATTCCAAGCTCTTGGGGCTTGCTTCAACCCATATAAAGCTCTCTTGAGCTTACACACATAATCTGATCCAATTGATTCCATAAAGCCTTCTGGTTGCTCCATATATACTTCATCTGCAATGTAACCATTTAGAAATGCATTTTTCACATCCAATTGTGATAATCTCCATCCCTTGCAAGTAGCAATAGCAATCAATGTCCTAATTGTAGACATCTTAGCAACAGGACTAAAGGTCTCATCATAATCTACCCCATAAGTTTGGGCATAACCTTTGACCACAAGTCTAGCCTTATATCTAGACACCTTACCATCTGCAAACCTCTTTGTTTTATATACCCACTTGCATCCAATGACCTTCTGATTCTTTGGTCTTGGTACTAGTTCCCAAGTTTCATTTTCAAGTAGAGCATCATACTCTTCTTGCATTGCCTTCTCCCAGTTCTGTTTACCTTTGGCTTCTTCATAAGTGGTTGGATCTTCTTCTGTTTTAACAATGTAGGCATAATCTTTTGTTGTTAGGAAAGATGTATCATAACTATACCTTATAGGTTCTTTCCTTTCCCTTGTAGATCTCTTGATTTCTGCACTTCTTGAAGTTTCAGCCTCATTTGATTCTGGATCAAATCTTGGCCCTTCTTCTACATGATCCTGCACTCTACATCTAGAGTCAACTTCATCAACAATTTCTTCACATACTTTTACCTTTGCCTTTCCTTTCCTTTGTATTTCTTCAACACCTGTATACTCATTTGGTGATCCTGTATACCACATATTTTGCTCATCAAATGTCACATCTTTAGTAACAAGAAATTGCTTTGTGGATGGACTCCACAACCTGTAACCCATTTGTCTATCATCATATCCAATAAACACATACTTCTCTGCTTTTGGTTCTAGCTTATGTCTTAATTGTGAGGGAACATAAGCATATGCAATACATCCAAATACTTTACAATGATCAAGACTAGGCTTCTTACCCCACCATGCTTCATAAGGGGTTCCTCCATCCAAAGCTTTGCAAGGCAACCTATTCACAAGATATGTTGCAGTGTTAATAGCTTCTGCCCATAAGTAATTTGGACAATTCTTTTCCTTCATCATGGCTCTTGCAAACTCTACAAGAGTCCTATTCCTCCTTTCTGCTACTCCATTTTGTTGAGGGGAGTACCTGCAAGTTACTTCTCTTTTGATACCTGCATTCCACAAATAATCATCAAACTCTTTTGAGAAATACTCTCCCCCTCCATCTGATCTTAACCTCTTTAGCTTTTGTCCTGTGATCCTTTCTGCATAAGCATGAAAATGTTTGAATGTCTTGAAAACTTCTGATTTATCCTTGATTACATACAAAGTAATCCACCTAGTTGCATCATCAACAAACAACACATAATATCTGGATCCATTTATGCTATAGTCCCTTGAGGGACCCCATACATCTGTATGAACCAATTCAAGCATATTTGAATACTTGTACCCTGATTTGTTGTAAGAACTCTTATGTGCTTTACCTAATTGACAAGCTTCACACTTGCACACCATATGTTGCCCTTCAATATTTGGCAATCCAAGCACCACCTGATTCTTTGACATCTCCTTTATAGCTCTCTCATTGAAATGACCTAGCCTTTTATGCCATAGGTCTAATTCAGATACCTTTTGACTTCCATAGGTAAACAATGCATGTCCCACATTACCTTGGACTTTGAGAGTGAACAATCTTCCTTCCTTTTTACCTGCAATTATATTTCTATATCCCTGATTTGGATCTTGTACATAGACACCATCATTTGTGAATCTTACCTCATATCCTTTCTCCACAATTTGCCCTACACTTATCAGATTTTTAGGAATAGTAGGAACATAAAGTACCTTGCTCAGAAGTGTACTTCCACTCTTTGTCTTCACTGATCCAATGCTCTCCACTTTATGTTTGGTATTGTCACCTGTTTGAACTGTATGTCCATTTACCCTTGCTTCCATATCAGTCATCAAGGATAGATTCCCACTCAGATGGTTGCTGCACCCTGAGTCAATATAAAACACTCTTTGATCTTCTCCCATTGATTCATGAGTTGCATTCAAGATAAGAGTCATGTCATCCTTCTGATCTGATGCATAATTGTAATAATTATTGTTGTAGGACTGAGATTGGAAGTTTCTTCCACCTCCTCTACCATATGATGTCCTACCACCTCTTCCTCTGAAGTTGCCTCTTTGGTTTCTGCCTCCTCTACCTCTTTGACTATAATTCTGATTGTTGTATCCTCCATTTTGATTGTTATACCAACAATCATTTGCCAAATGATTTGTTCTACCACAAATCCAACAAGCTTTAGCATTATCTTTGTTCTTACCTCCTCTTCCTTTACCTCTGAAATTTGTCTTCCCTTTTGTGAAGTTGGCTTGATTTGAATTTCCTTCATCATCATTCGATTGCTTTCCCTTGCCATTCTTTTTCTTATCCTTAGAGTACATAGCTTGACTTGTACTTCTATCATTGTCTCCTTTAAGATCCTGCTCAAAGGTTAGCATGTGTCCTAGCAATTGATTAAGGTCAGGAGTAAAGTGATCAAGTGACAATTCTATGGACAATATAAAAGGCTTCCACTTCTCATCTCCTCTCAAACCTGTAAGTATTTGTCTTACCAACTTTTCTTCTTCAATATCTTCATCCACTGCTCCCAAGCTATCTGCAATATCTTTCATCCTTGCCACATAATCTGAAATTGATTGTGAGCTCTTCTTCTTGAAGGTTGTGAACTCAGCCCATAGTGAGGACTTCCTAGACTTAGTTGTATTTTGGAAATGTTCTTCCAAGGCATTCCAAACATCTGTGGCACTTTCCAAACCTCTGATGTGAGGTAAAAGGTAATCATTTACAGCCATGTAGATGATACTCCTTGCTTGAGCATCCTTTCTCATCCAAGTCTTCAACATTGCAAGTTCTTCCCTAGTAGGAATACTTGGATCTGCAAACTCTGGTTTTTCTTCATCTCCTGTAATAAATGATATAAGATCTTTGCTCATGAGGTGTGCTTCCATCCTCATGGACCATGCTGGATAGTTCTCCCTATCTAGGTTATCAATCTGCAAGCTTTCTCCCATCTTGTGTCCACCTGTGTATTGAAATCTTCAAGCTTTACAAACAATGTATGTACCTTTACTTCGAATTGAACTCCTTTTGCCTTTCTTGATGTCAAATAGTCTTCTCCTCAAGCTTTGACTCCAAGCTTTCACTTCTTAGTCCTTCAAGTGTTGAGTTTCTTGAATCTGCAGCAGTCGGGATCCTCCTTTTCTTCAAATTGATATCTCCTGCTCTGATACCACTGATGGAGAATGTTAATCTCCAAAAGAACAACTTACTCTTGTGATTAGAGCACCTCTATACCAAGAGTAAGTCAAACACTCCACTAATTTTAGAGGATCAATTGCTAATTATCAAAAGATTAACAAATCTGTGAAGAAGATGATACACAGAAAAGTCTGCTGCATTGTTCATTCACATTGACCTATCAAATCTATAAAGTTTTTGATGAAACTTTGTACGAATCATCTCCTAGAGATTGCGCATCTACTCCAAGTTGAATCACTTCAAAAGGTTAAGTATAACTTGAGAAATTGATTTCACAAGTTACCTATGTCAGAAACTGTCATCCAAAACAGTCGACTTTACACCTGTAACTTTTAAGACTTGGTTCTCCTTGAATAGAACCCGTTTTACAAAATGCTTCTAGACATGAGTAGCTTATCTTCCAACTTAAAGATTAAGCCCTCACTCATGCAAAACTTTAAACTGTGCTAGGAGAAATGATCAAAACATTAACTTCGAAATATGCGCCTGTTTTAGGAACCAATGAATACACTTCACATATGAATGTTCCTACACTCAATTCACTCAGCCTGATTACAGTTGGAAGCTAAAACTTTGCACAGAGGTCAAGCAACTCTCAACTTAGACTTGTACAAAAGCATTTCACAATTGATCCACTGTAGAAGGAGAACACGCAGAAACATCGGGCGCAAAACTTTTCATTTACTCAGAGAAATTACAACTGAGTGATGAGAGCTAACTCAAAATCACTTTCCTCTATCTCATAACTTCTATCTCCCTCATTCTTGACTTCTAACTATTGTCACATATGCTCTCATACATGCCCCGACTTTTCTCAAAGTATTTATAGATAATTTGTACATGATTCTTACTGAACAAAAAATCTAAGTCATCTATGACTATGCTAATGTACATATGTGTACACTTCTCTTGTCCTCTGAATGTAATCTTCTTCCACACTTTAGGAATTGATTCTTCCTTCATCATTTGATCTTCCAAGCCTTCAATTGGTGATTGGTCTGCACCAACAGTATACCAGGTGCTTTGCTCATCAAATGTAACATCTTTGGTAACAAGATATTGCTTTGTGGATGGACTCCACAACCTGTAACCCATCTGTCTATCATCATATCCAATAAACACATACTTCTCTGCTTTGGGTTCTAACTTATGTCTCAATTGTGAAGGAACATAAGCATATGTCAAACATCCAAATACCTTACAATGATCAAGAGTAGATTTCTTACCCCACCATGCTTCATAAGGAGTTCTTCCCTCCAATGCTTTACAAGGTAACATATTCACAAGATATGTTGCAGTGTTGATAGCTTCTACCCATAAGTAATTTGGACAATTCTTTTCCTTCATCATTGCTCTTGCAAACTCTACAAGAGTCCTATTTCTTCTTTCTGCAACTCCATTTTGTTGAGGGGAGTACCTGCAAGTTACTTCTCTCTTTATACCTGCATTCCACAAATAATCATCAAACTCTTTAGAAAAATACTCTCCCCCTTCATCTGATCTCAACCTCTTGAGCTTTTGTCCTGTAATCCTTTCTGCATAAGCATGATAATGCTTGAATGTCTTGAAGAATTCTGATTTATCCTTGATTACATATAAAGTAATCCATCTCGTTGCATCATCAACAAACAACACATAATATCTGGATCCATTTAATATGCTATAGTCCCTTGAAGGACCCCACACATCTGTATGAACCAATTCAAGCATATTTGAATACCTGTACCCTGATTTGTTATAAGAACTTTTGTGTGCTTTACCTAATTGACAAGCTTCACACTTGTACACCATATGTTGCCCTTCAATATTTGGCAAACCAAACACTACATCATTCCTTGACATTTCCTTTATGGCTCTCTCATTGAAATGACCTAATCTTTTATGCCATAGGTCTAATTCAGACATCTTTTGACTTCCATAAGTAAACAATGCATGTCCCACATTACCTTGGACCTTGAGAGTAAACAATCTTCCTTCCTTTTTACCTGCAATGATGTTTCTATATCCCTGATTTGGATCTTGCACATAGACACCATCATTTGTAAATCTGACTTCATATCCTTTCTCCACAATTTGCCCTACACTTATCAGATTTTTAGGAATAGTAGGAACATAAAGTACCTTTCTCAAAAGTGTACTTCCACTCTTTGTCTTCACTGATCCAATGCTCTCCACTTTATGCTTGGTATTGTCACCTGTTTGAACTGTATGTCCATTCACCTTTGCTTCCATATCAGTCATCAAGGATATATTACCACTCAGATGATTGCTACATCCTGAGTCAATATAAAACACCCTTTGATCTTCTCCTACTGATTCATGAGTTGCATTCAAGATAAGAGTCATATCATCCTTCTGATCTGCTGCATAATTGTAATAATTGTTGTTGTAGGACTGAGATTGAAAGTTTCTTCCACCTCCTCTAGCATATGATGTCCTACCACCTCTTCCTCTAAAGTTACCTCTTTGGTTTCTGCCTCCTCTACCTCTTTGATTAAAACTCTGATTATTGCTTCCACCATTTTGATTATTGTACCAAGAATCATTTGCCAAATGATTGGTTCTGCCACAAATCCAACAAGCTTTAGTATTATCTTTGTTCTTACCTCCTCTTCCTTTACCTCTGAAGTTCATATTCCCTTTAGTAAAGTTAGCTTGACTTGATGCTCCTTCATCATCAGTTGACTGCTTCCCTTTGCCATTATTTTTCTTGTCCTTGGAGTACATGGCTTGACTTGCACTCCTATCATTATCTCCCTTAATGTCCTGCTCAAAAGTTAGCATGTGTCCTAGCAATTGATTAAGATCAAGAGTAAAGTGATCAAGTGACAATTCTATGGACAATATGAAAGGCTTCCACTTCTCATCTCCTCTAAGACCTGTAAGTATCTGTCTTACCAACTGTTGAGCCCATAAAAGTCATGTTGGTCAAAGTCAACTGCAGTCAAAGTCAACTGCAGTCAAAGTCAACAGGTCAAAGTCAACAGGTCAAAGTCAACAAGGTCAAGGTCAAAGTCAACAAGTGCAAAGTCAAAGTGCGTAAGTGCAGGTGTCAAAGTGCACAGGTAGTGCACAATGAATTGTCCACAAAGGGTAAATTGGAGAAAATGGGTTGCAGGTTGCAGAGGTACTTTCTCTAATTTCCCTAAGGTTCAAAGTGTGTTTTAAAGTGTTTTGGAAGGTTCAGGTGAACCCCCTCTTATGTGTAAAAGTGAAGACTTAAAAGGAAACATGAAGGTATGTGAAGCGGCAAAAGTGTACGCACAGGTGAAAGTATGGCCCCCCATTAAAATTTTTGGTTTTAGACTAAAGTCACTACAGGACAAAACAGTGAGTCGTTGGCTGCCACTTGAGAGAACAATCTTGGAACATCAAAGTGAGCACCAAGATTCACTTGCAGTTAGGAACGTACGTGATCGACACACTCACATGAAGGAAGGACCATTCTTGGACCAATCTTAGAGTAAGCAAGAAGAGCATAGGCTAAGTGGAGCAAGAGAGAGAAGTGCAAGAGTCACCAGGGTACGTCGCACAGAAGTGGAAGTGCAAGGTGCATAGAGAGTGACCAAGGATTTGTGCAGAGAGGTGCTAAGCTCTAATCCCCACAGTATCTCAAGGTCTTTTGGCAGTGCGCGCGTGCCGACAGCGGGTATTCACTCCTCCCCCTTTGTGGAAGCTTGGTGCAAGGTGTGCACAAGGATAAGCTTGAAGCAGGTGGAGGCCTGTTGCAGAGGAGGCCGGCAGCAAGAAGACATTGGGTTATTGGGTATTTTGTAATAGGACACTTTGTGGGATGGTGCACAGAGGTATTGGTTTATCTTGTATTTCAAACATTGTACTTGGCTCACTGTAATCAATCTGCAGAAGTTTCCGGTGTATTTTCTCTTCTTATTTCTCTGCTTTTCTCCTACAAACCCTCAAACTCCTTATTGTCTAAGAATCCCCCAACAAATTTGGCACGCCCGGTGGGACTTCCAAGGAGCTTTGAGCATAGGGGATTATATATTGTCATTGGAGGACAATATTCCAGTGTCGACAACATTACTCCAGTGGGCCAAAAGGTACATACTTTTATCAAGTGTCTCATTTTAAGTGGACTATGAATAGCTCATGACCGCGACCCGGTCACAAACCTTGAGAATCAAGTGCAAGCAGACAAGAAGAAAGACGAACAGAAGATCATCGAGTCCACTTTCATCGACTTCATCGGTAGGAAGCATGGCAGGACAGGTGGACCTAGAAATCTTGCTCTCCAGATTAAACATAAAATTTCCCTCCTTCAGGGGTTTAACCCAAGAGGACCCAGATGAGCACATTCGACGATTTCTTGCATTATGTAAGACTAGGGGGCTAATGGGTAGGGAAGATGCTTTCTTGATACTCTTCCCCGCCACATTGGAAGGACTGGCAGACAAGTGGTTTAGTCAGTTTGCTGAAAATCACTTTACCTCTTGGGATTTGATGAAAGAGGCCTTTAAGAACCAATTTCAGCATGGCAACACGGCTGAGATCATTATAGAAGAATTGGAAAACTTAAAGTTGGGTCCAGGAGAGAAGTTCCCCGAATTCGTGACCAGGGCCAAAGCATTAATGGCTAAACTACCGGATCCACCACACGACTTCTTTGTCAAGAAGTGGTTAGCCAAACCCTTACCTGTGGTCACCCAATGCAAAATAAAAGAGTTAGTGCTACCTACTGCCTCTGTTGAGGAATTCATCAATACAGCCACCCGCTTGGAACAGATAAGGCACCAGTATGGTGCAACATCTTCCCAACCATCATATGGGTCAGAACTGGAGGACCCAGTGAGCCAGTTAAGAAGGGAACTGGAAGGCTTGAAAAGGAATAAGCCCTATACAGAGGAGGAGACCACTGTAGCTCAGCTGAGAAGAGAGATTGAAGCCCTCAAACTCCAAAAGGAAGAGGAAGCCCAAGCAGAGGAATTAGCTCAGCTGCGACAGGAGTTGCAGAAGCTCAAAGGAGGGGGCATCAAGAGTGGTCTTTGGTGTTCCATGTGCAGCAAACAAGGGCATATAGTAAGTGAGTGTCCTCTGTTAAGTGTAACTTGCCAATTATGCAGGAAGGTTGGCCATGAGGCCCATGAATGCCAATCAAGGGGAATGCCTGCAACGACATACTGGACCCAAGGAGGACCCCCAACAACCACAAATGTGATGGCTGCACAAAATCAAGGGAACAACTATAACCCTAGACAAAGGAATAATTTTGGAAATGGGCCTAAGAGGCCAATAATCTGTTTTAGGTGTGGAGAATGTGGGCACTACCAAAGTAGGTGCACCCTACCAGAGAATGCACCTCCTTGCAGGAACTGCCTTGAGGCCAGAGACCGTTATACAAATTGTTGTCCTAAGAATCAAGCCTCTTCATCAGGGCCCCATATCCAAATGATTTCTGTGCAGGAAGAAGAAATGGCAAATCAAGTTAAGGTGCCATCACCATCTACCAGGGTGGTGCAGTTAGAGGAAATTGACTCTTTTACTGTGCAGACAAGAAGCAAGGGGAAGGCTCCAGTGGACATGGGTCAAGAATCATTGATTAATGGATTAAACAGAGACAAAGGTGTGTCCGAAGACCTAGCCACCACAAGTGCAGACACAAGGCAAAAGGAAAATTGCACAGGTACCAGTGATGCCATTGGACATGCATTCAGCAAGGCTCATGAGGAGTTGGATAAGTCAAATGGAGCCCAAGCTCTTAAGGAATCAGAAGCCTCCAGACTGCTCAAGTCCATGAAAAAGGAGGTTAGTATTTTTGATCTAATAAAGATGGATGGAAAATTCAGGTCAGAATTATTGCAGATAATTGATGAGGCTTCCACCTCAAGTTTGGTGGCAAAGGCCACTGTTTTACATAAAGGAAAAATTGTAGGGGAAGCACCCCTTACAGATTATAAAAGTCCTCGGCTTACAGTATCAATCAAGGGTCATGAATTTCAAGGAGTTATTGTGGATGGTGGTTCTGGCATTAACTTGATGCCTGAACATACAATGGAAAAGATTGGACTCCACCCTTCAAAGCCTGCAAATTTCACTGTTACTTTGGCAGATCAGAGCAAAGTAAGGCCCTTGGGAGTGATCCCAAAAGTTCCACTTGAAGTACAAGGTAATCTATTCATTCTAGATTTTGTGGTTTTAAGATTGCCCCAGGTTGAAGGAGGATTTCCTCTCTTAATTGGACGACCATGGCTGAGGCATGCAAGTGTCATTCATGATTGGGGCAAGGATACTATGTGGGTACAAAAGAAAGGGCAGGAGCTGACACAGATTCATTTAGAAGAGGGCCCAGATAATCGAGGAAACACTAGCATGATGCAAACAGTTGGCATTTGCATGGAAACAGAATCGGAGGATCAACCCCAAATAGATTTTGAGGAAGAAGAGGATATTCTAAATTGGCTCCAAGCAGGCAACTCTTCCTCTTGTTTTGGAATTTTTCTTAATAATTGTTGTACAATTGAAGGTTATGATGAAGATAAGGAAAAAGTCCAGGTTGATGGATTGGGAGAGCCCATTACAAACCACAGAAGGGGCAGGAAGACAACCCTCAAATGCATTTTTGAGGAGGATATGACTACTACAGAAAATGAAGTTAATAAAGCTAAAGGCAAGGTAAAAGTTTCTAGTGAAGAGTGTTCTTTTCCAATTCAAGAAATACCTACAGGATGGATGCAGGATAAGGAAGAACAGATTGAAATCCAAAACACCCCTGCTTATGAAGCAATGCAAGAAAAGCTAGAAGACAAAGACAAGGAAGGAGAGGAGAAGGAAGATACTCTGGTAGAGAGAAATCCTGTCCAAGAAATACAATTAGGCAATCAAGACAATGATCGGCCAGTTTTGGTGGCCACTTGGTTGTGGAGCCACCCAGGGCTCCTTGAAAAGGTAAAATCATTCTTGACCCAATATATAGATGTTTTTGCTTGGCATTATAAAGACTTAGAAGGAGTGCCTGCAACTTATGGAGAGCACAGAATCCCTCTGGTTGATGGAGCAAAACCTATAAGAGGGAAGAGTTATAGACTTAACCCAAAATATGCTGAAGTTGTCTATGTGGAAATCCAGAAGATGGAGGATGCAGGAATCATCATTCCTGTAGAACACTCAGAGTGGCTCTCCCCTATGGTTATAGTACCAAAGAAGAATACTAATAAAATCAGAATTTGTGTTGATTTTAGAGCACTCAATAAGGTGACCATTCCAGATGGTTTCCCAATGCCTTTTGCAGAACAGGTCATTGAAGAAGTAGCTGGGCATGCCTTATATAGCTTTATGGATGGATTCAGTGGCTATAATCAAATATCAATACACCTAGAGGATCGAGAAAAGATTGCTTTTATCACACCTTGGGGAACATATGTGTATGTCAAAATGCCATTTGGGCTCAGAAATGCCCCAGCCACCTTTAACAGAACGGTCAATCTCATCTTTGGCCCCCTATTGCTGGAATCACTTAGAATCTTCATGGATGACTTCTCTTCGTTTTCAGGATCTCACAAAGAAACTCCTCTAGATTGTTTGGACCACCATTTGAGGCAGCTGCATAATGTTTTCAAAAGATGCAGAGAAACTAAGTTAAAGCTCAATCCAAACAAATGTCATTTTCTTGTGACAGAAGGAACTCTCTTAGGACATGTGGTGTCAGCTAAAGGTATGGCCCCAGATCCTGACAAAATCATTTCTATCTTAAAATTGCCTAAACCTAAATCCCCTAAAGAGATCCAGAGTTTCTTGGGGCATACTGGATACCATAGAAGGTTTATTAAAATGTATGCAGAGATAGCTAGACCTCTGGCTAGACTTACAGGTAAGGAAGTACCTTTTAAATGGGAAGAAGAGGAAGAAAAAGCATATCAAACATTGCGGTCAAGGTTAGTGTCTGCTCCTATTTTGATCACACCTGAATGGTCAAGAATCTTTCATATACATGTAGATGCCAGTGCCTATGCAGTGGGGGCAGTTTTGACACAACCTAGTGAAGAATTTAAGATGGACAGACCAATTCAGTATGCTAGTAGAATTTTGACTAAGGCTTAAAGGAATTACAGCACCACTGAAAGGGAAGCCTTAGCAATGGTTTTTGCGGTCCAAAAATTTCATCATTACTTGTTGGGAGTAAAATTCGTTATTATAACTGACCACCAACCTCTCAAGTACTTGCTCAACAAACCACAAGCCACTGGTAGAATATGGAGGTGGTTATTGTTATTCCAAGAGTTCGATTTTTCTGTGGTCCACAGACCAGGTAAAGAAAATGTTATGGCGGATCACCTTTCTAGAATCAACATAATGGAACAAGTTAGTGGAATCAATGATGATTTTCCAGATGCTCATCTGTTTGCGATCCAGGCCCAAGGTTGGTATTATGATATCAAGAATTTCATTACAACTGGGTTGTATCCAGAAAAAGCTAATGCTGTGCAAAGGAAGAGACTGCTACTCAAGAGTAGACCATATACCTTCATTGAAGATAAATTATACAGACAGGGCAAGGATGACAGGTTTAGAAAGTGTTTGGAAGAAGAAGAAGTGAGGGAGGTACTTCATTCTGCACATGAAGGAACAGGTGGTGGGCACCTTCCAGGGCATATTATGAGTCAGAGGATACTAGATGCTGGTCTATGGTGGCCTACACTATTTAAGGATGCAGATGAGTGGGGAAAGGCATGTGATGTTTGTCAGAGGTGTGGACCTAAGCCAACAAAGCAGAGGCATCAACCCTTGGTTGTTTCCAATTCCTGGCAACCATTTGAGAAGTGTGGGCTGGATTTCGTAGGGCCCATCTACCCTCCGGCGATTCCAAAAAGAGAGAAATATCTCTTAATAGCTACAGATTATGCGACCAAATGGGCTGAAGCTATTGCTTCCCCCGACTGCACTGCTCAAACTGTTGCTGATTTTATCTACACTAGCATCATTTGCAGGTTTGGATGCCCACTTGAAATTTGTACAGATCAAGGTACCCATTTTGTCAATAAGGTCCTGCATGAAATTTTCAACAGGTATAGAATTCTACATAGGACCTCTTGTGCTTACTATCCAAGAGCAAATGGACAGGCTGAATCGACAAATAAAGTTTTAATCTCAATGTTAAGGAAGGAATGTATGTTACAACCCACTTCCTGGGGCATTGCTTATCACGGTACCCTATGGGCTTACAGGTTGGCTTACAAAGAGGCCACAGGATATTCTCCATTCCAACTAGTTTATGGAATATTGCCCATTGAGCCCTTTGAATTTTTACATGGATCACCTAAGATAGCATTCATGCAAGGAAAAACAGATTGTGATGTCTCTCAGAGGCTAGGGGCACTACATAAAGTGGAGGAGATTCGTCTACTAGCAACAAAACAATTGATCGAGACTCAGATAAAGAGGAAAGAAAAACATGATCGACATCTGTGGAATAACAACATTGAAGCAGGCATGTTAGTTCTTCTCCATAGACCTAACATTCATAACCAACTGAAAGGAAAATGGCTTCCACATTGGGAAGGACCTTATAGAGTCAAAACAATGCTGAATTGGGGTGCTGTAGAGTTAGAGACGCTGAAAGGAGAGGCCTTGCCACTGGTCAACATTTCAAGGCTGAAGGCCTATCATCAAGCCAACTGAGGTTTTATGGATCCCCTGGAACCTGCAATATTTGTCCAGGTTGTACATAGTCTTTTCTCATCATTTTTACTTAAGTTCAGTAGTTTTCTTTATCCATTTTATGTTTGTTTCTTGAGTTTTTTAGCAAATCTAGCAGCCATTTCATCAACTTTGCAAAGGTACAATTTTTGGAATTTTTAGAAAATTTTTTCTACATTTTTCAAGCATTTTTTCGATTTTTTTTAGCATTTTTATCCTTTTTCATGTGTCTTTTTCTTGCCAAATTGGAGGAATAAAGGAAGCTCTCTGTGGATTTGAGTGAGAAAAGTGGCCTCAAACAATAGGGTATTTTTTTTTTAGAATTTTTGCAGATTTTTTTAGAATTTCTTTGCCATTTTTTTTGGATTTTTTATGTATTTTTTCAGTTTTTCATTAAATTTATATTAAAATTAAAAAATAAATTAAAAAAAAAAAAAAAAAAACACCCCCAGAGGGCGTGTTTTCGAAAAAAAAAAAAAAAAGAAAACCTAGAGGGCGTGTTTTTGAAAAAAAAAAAAAAAAAATCCCGCCCAACCCCCCTTCCCCCCCCCCCCCGTTCTGACAACCCCCCCACCGACCAACCGACCATCCCCCCCCCCCCCCCCCCGCCCCCCCCCCCCCCCCCACCGACCAACCGACCATCCCCCCCCCCCCGGCCCCCCGTTCTGACAGCCCCCCCCCCCCCATCGACCAACCGACTATCCCCCCCCCCCCCCCCCCCCCGCCCCCCCCCCCCCCCCCCCCCCGCCCCTCGTTCTGACAGCCCCCCCCCCCCGCCCCCCGTTTTGACAGCCCCCCCCCCCCCCCGCCCCCCGTTCTGACAGCCCCCCCCCCTTATTTTATTCTTTTTATTTCGATTATTTTAATTTTTTTATTTATTTTTCATTTATTTTATTTTCTTTTCTTATTTATTTTATTTTCTTTTCTTTTTTTTAATCGTTCTGTCTGACCGTTGAACAAAAAAAAAAAAAAAAAACGATCATTTTTATTTTTATTTTATTTTACTTTATTTTTTTATTTTTTTATTTTTTTATTTTTTTATTTTTTTATTTTTTTATTTTTTTATTTTTTTATTTTCATGGCTCAAAGCTTTTGGCTCTGGATTGTGCCTCGGTTGGCCGTTTTTTACAAAAATGGAGTCATTTTCACGTTTTTTGGCACCTATGAACTCAATTTTTGACTTTCTTTTTACAAATTCCCACTTTTTATATGACTTTTGGTCTGAAACCACATGTTTTGAAAACTTTTATCACATGTTTTTATTTCACAACATTGTCCAAATGGTCTATTCTCACCTTGTCTTCCCTTATGTTTAATAATATCCCATATGTACCCTCTGTAGCCCTCCGATTTGATCATTTTAGCCTCCTCCCGACCCCTGATTCCTACTCCCAATCCCTCCCTTTACCAATATGCCCAGCCACATCCTTTCCCCTCCCTACCCCATCCATCTTCGCACCCTCAGCCCTCCCTTCCCCTTCCTTTCTACCCTCCCATTGCCCCCCCTTTTTGCTTTTCCATTCCAAAATCCCACTTTTGGTTCTTCTCTCGGGCTTGTTCTCTCCTGCTTTTGGTGGAATTGGTTGCTGCTCAGATGTCCTATTCATGTTTTTGCGGCTCTATCTTCATCGTGATCAAAGTTTTAGCTATAGCTCTCCGGGACGGAGAGCACATTAGGTGGTGGGCAACTGTTGAGCCCATAAAAGTCATGTTGGTCAAAGTCAACTGCAGTCAAAGTCAACTGCAGTCAAAGTCAACAGGTCAAAGTCAACAAGTCAAAGTCAACAAGGTCAAGGTCAAAGTCAACAAGTGCAAAGTCAAAGTGCGTAAGTGCAGGTGTCAAAGTGCACAGGTAGTGCACAATGAATTGTCCACAAAGGGTAAATTGGAGAAAATGGGTTGCAGGTTGCAGAGGTACTTTCTCTAATTTCCCTAAGGTTCAAAGTGTGTTTTAAAGTGTTTTGGAAGGTTCAGGTGAACCCCCTCTTATGTGTAAAAGTGAAGACTTAAAAGGAAACATGAAGGTATGTGAAGCGGCAAAAGTGTACGCACAGGTGAAAGTATGGCCCCCCATTAAAATTTTTGGTTTTAGACTAAAGTCACTATAGGACAAAACAGTGAGTCGTTGGCTGCCACTTGAGAGAACAATCTTGGAACATCAAAGTGAGCACCAAGATTCACTTGCAGTTAGGAACGTACGTGATCGACACACTCACATGAAGGAAGGACCATTCTTGGACCAATCTTAGAGTAAGCAAGAAGAGCATAGGCTAAGTGGAGCAAGAGAGAGAAGTGCAAGAGTCACCAGGGTACGTCGCACAGAAGTGGAAGTGCAAGGTGCATAGAGAGTGACCAAGGATTTGTGCAGAGAGGTGCTAAGCTCTAATCCCCACAGTATCTCAAGGTCTTTTGGCAGTGCGCGTGTGCCGACAGCGGGTATTCACTCCTCCCCCTTTGTGGAAGCTTGGTGCAAGGTGTGCACAAGGATAAGCTTGAAGCAGGTGGAGGCCTGTTGCAGAGGAGGCCGGCAGCAAGAAGACATTGGGTTATTGGGTATTTTGTAATAGGACACTTTGTGGGATGGTGCACAGAGGTATTGGTTTATCTTGTATTTCAAACATTGTACTTGGCTCACTGTAATCAATCTGCAGAAGTTTCCGGTGTATTTTCTCTTCTTATTTCTCCGCTTTTCTCCTACAAACGCTCAAACTCCTTATTGTCTAAGAATCCCCCAACACCAACTTATTCTCTTCAATGTCTTCATCTACTGCTCCCAATCTATTTGCAATATCCTTCATCCTTGCCACATAATCAGAAATTGATTGTGAGCTCTTCTTCTTAAAAGTTGTAAACTCTCCCATAGTGAAGACTTCCTTGACTTGGTTGTGTTTTGGAAATGCTCTTCCAAAGCATTCCAAACATCTGTTGCACTTTCCAATCCTCTGATGTGAGGTAGAAGATAATCATTTACATCCATGTAAATGATGCTCCTAGCTTGAGCATCCTTTCTCATCCAAGTCTTCAAATCTGCAAGCTCTTCCCTAATTGGAATACTAGGATCTATAAACTCAGGCTTTTCTTCTTCTCCTGTAATGAATGCCATCAAGTCTTTACTCAAGAGGTGTGCCTCCATCCTCATGGACCAAGGTGGATAGTTCTCCCTATCTAGCTTATCAATCTGCAAGCTTTCCCCCATCTTTTGATCTTCTGTATCTGCAATTACTATGATTTATGATAGTAATGTGTACCTTTGATATGAAGCTTTGATCCTTCTTGATCTCTCGAACTCGTGCTTTGTACTTCTGCAGATTATCTTCAAGAATTTATCATTATCTACCTTTGATTAGAAAGGACTTCAATATCTGCAGCAGTCGAGACTTCCACTTCCTTTACTTCACTTGTATTGCACCTTCTGCTTTGATACCACTGTTGGAGACCTCTTTATCTCCAAATGCTTGATCTATACTGATCTAAGAATACATCTATATCAGTTATAGACCAAACTTCGCACAAATGTCACTTTGGTTTACCAAATCATTCATGAACAATTCTCTGAGTGAGAATTTTCCTTCTTCAAGAAGTCTGCTTCAAATATTGACTTCATTACCTGCACATATCTTTAGATTTCCTCAATCTAATGATATACATACCTTCAAGCTACCTTTGCGCAATCATATCAATCATTAGACCTTTAAAAGAATCATTAAAACTTCAGTTTGATCCTTAAGATCAAAGATATGTCAAAAACTGTCTTCCAGAAATGGCGACTTTGACATGGTCAACTTCTTAAGTTGATTTCTCAGAGCACAAATCCCGTTTTGCTAAATGCTTTTAGCCACCTTCTAACTTAGATTTTGAATGCTCACTCATTAAAAACTTTACACTATGCACTGAGATCCAAGCAAATCATTGACATGAAAAAGTGCGCGACTCTGAGAAGTCTATTTGCAGATTCTATATACAAATGTTCCTATTGATCATTCTCACGGTAGGAAAGGAATTAAACCATGAAATTCTTAACATAGCTTCATTAGCTTTTAGATTAAATGTGTACAAAAGGATTTCTGATCCACTTGATCAGACTGAGAGAACTCACAGAAAAACCCGTCGCTAATTTCCGGAGTAAATCTCTCTACACATCTCTCTAAGACACTTGTCTTCAAAATGACTCTCTCCTTTATTTCTTTACATCATTGACTTATATACATATGATTTTAGACTCATCCCGCGTCTATGACATTACTCCTTATCATCCTAAGGATTATCTTTACTCAGATTACAAGAATTTCCACCTATGTGTACATATGTATACAAGCTATCATTCTGAAATCTCCTTCACTTTCTCAACTGTCTTCTTCCTCTTCAATCTGATTATGAACTTGCTTCAAAACTCTTTGTAATCACCAATTTGTGATTGGTTTGTTCCAACTCTTTGGTGCATATAACTGGCAAACATCCATCCACCTAAAGGATCATGAAAAGACTGCTTTTATCACACCATGGGAAGATATGTGTATGTGAAGATGCCATTTGGACTCAGAAATGCTCCAGCCACCTTTAACAGGACTGTCGCCCTCATTTTTGGACCCTTGTTGCTAGAAATCCTTAGAATTTTCATGGATGGTTTCTCTTCCTTTTTAGACACTCACAAGGAGACCCCTTTGGATTGCTTGGATAATCACTTAAGACAATTGTAGAATGTTTTTAAAAGATGTAGGGAGACTAAATTAAAGTTGAACCCAAATAAGTGTCACTTCCTCGTGACAGAAGGAACTCTCCTAGGACATGTGGTATCTGCTAAAGGTATGGCTCTCGACCCAAATAAAATTATTTCTATACTAAAGTTACCTAAACCCAAATCTCCTAAAGATATTCAGAGCTTCTTGGGGCATACTGGGTACCACATAAGATTTATTAAAAATGTATGCAGAGATAGGTAGGCCATTGGCTAGACTTAGAGGTAAAGCAGTACCCTTTAAATGGGAAGAAGAAGAAGAAAATGATTATCACACATTAAGGTCCAAATTGGTAGTTGCACCAATTCTTATCACACCAGATTGGTCAAAATGTTATCATGTACATTTAGATGTGAGTGCATATGCAATGGGTGCAGTTTTGGATCAACACAGTGAAGAATACAAACTTGACATACCTATTCAATATACCAGTCAAATTTTGACAAAGGCTGAAAAAAATATAGCACCACAGAAAGGGAGGCCCTAGCAATGGTTTTCATTGTAGAGAAGTTTCATCATTACTTTCTAGGAGTGAAATTTGTTATCATAATTGATCATCAACCACTCAGGTATTTACTGAACAAGCCAGAAGTGATTAGGAGGATACGGAGGTGGCTACTTTTGTTCCAATGATTTGATTTTTCTATAGTCCATAAACCAGGTAGAGAAAATGTTATGGCAGAACATCTATCTAGGATTAATACTATGGATCAAGCAATTGGAGTAAATGATGATTTTCCAGATGCTAATTTGTTCATTGTACAAGCACAAGGTTGGTATGATGACATCAAGAATTTTCTTAACATTGGTTTGTATCTAGAGAAGGCAAGCGATGTGCAAAGAAAGAGGCTGCTAATCAAAAGCAAACCGTTTAACTTCATTGAGGGAAAATCATATAGATAGGGAAAGGACAACAGGTTTAGAAAGTGCATGGAAGAAGAAGAAGTGAGGGAGATCCTTAAATTTGCACATGAAGGAGCAGGTGGTGGGCACCTTTCGAGACACATTATGAGCCAAAGAATCCTTGATGTTGGCATATGGTGACCTACATTATTCAGGAATGCAGAGGAATGGGGAAGAGCATGTGAGGTCTGTCAGAGCTATGGACCCAAGCTAACAAAGCAGACACACACCCCCTTGATTATTTCCACTTCTTGGCAACCATTTGAAAAGTAGGATCTAGATTTGGTCGGGCCCATCTACCCTGCATCGGCTCTAAAGAGAGAAAAGTATCTATTGATAACCACTGACTATGCAACAAAGTGGGCTAAAGCTATTGCCTCCCTTGATTGCACCACAAAAAAAGTGGCTGATTTCATTTATAGTAACATCATTTGTAGATTTGGATGTCCTCTTGAAATTTGTACAGCCCAAGGTACCCGTTTTGTGAACAAGGTCCTAAACAAAAATTTTTACAAGTACGAAATTATACATAGGATCTCTTGTGACTATTATCCAACATCTAATGGACATGAAGAATCCACCAATAAGGTATTAATTGCCATGTTAAGGAAGGAATGTATGTTACAACCCACTTCCAAGGGCATAGCTTATCAAGCTACCCTATGGGCGTACAGATTAGCTTACAAAGAAGCTATAGGATACTCTCCATTCCAATTGGTTTATAGGATATTGCCTATTGAACCCTTTGAATTCCTCCATGGGTCACCAAAACTAGCATTCATGCACGGAAAGAAAGATTGTGGGGTCTCTAAGAGGCTTGAAGCATTGCACAAAGTGGAAGAGATCCATCTATATATTGCACAACAATTGCTAGAAACTTAAATGAAGAGGAAGGAGGTGCATGATCGGAATGTATGGAACAATAACTTATGAACAAGCATGCTAGTTCTTCTCCATAGACCTCAAATCCACACACAAGTAAGGGGAAACTGACTTCCACACTAGGAAGGACCTTAGAGAATAAAGATGATGCTGAATTGGGGTGCAGTGGAGTTAGAGACTCTGAAAGGAGAGGTACTACCACTCGTCAATATATCTAGGCTCAAGGCCTATCATCAGCACAAGTGAAGATTTCTGTTACCGTTAGTGTCCATGTGAAAGGCCAAATGGCCATCGGACACTTCTTTGTATATGTTCGTTAATAAAACATATAGTGGCCTGGTAAGTCACAGACTGTAAGTTCGACCACATTTGTAAGACCTAAGAAGTTTATCTTCATGCTCCCTATGTACTGCGTTTTCTGCGTATTCTGTAGCCTCTGTGCGGAGTACTGTGTGCGGTCTCAAGAGCTTGGTTTTTTACTCCGAGCATATCGTCGTGGAGCTCTCGAGAAGGAGAGTGCACTGTGGTGCAATCGCCATCAAAATACTTCACTGGTATCATAGCAGTTCGAGGCAAAAGCTTTGTTCCTTTTGTGCGAGCAAAGCGAGCACCCCCCCTCCCAAGGCTTTCTCCAAGGCGGCGACCAAGGCATAGACCTTGGCATACCTTGTCATCCGAGTCACCGAAGTCATCGTTGGCGCTGTTGGCTGCACGCGAGGGAGGACCTCAATGATCAAGGAATATAGAGGTTGCTGGTACTTCTCGGGAGGTCACCCATCCCAGTATTGTTCCCCCCATAGCTCGGTTAACCGTGGAAATCTCTTGCCACTAAGCTACACTCTTGTGGTGTCTGTAGAAGGGGAAAGACTAAGGTTGAAAATACCTTGAACGAGTTTTGGTCCCTCAAAGCTTCATTTTTTGCTTTCAAAGCCTGTTTCTGAAGCAATTTTGGGGTGTTTTTTGGAGCCATTTTGGAGTACTTTCGCACATAGTTCTCTTCACACAGGTCCAAGAACATCAAGAAGAGTGTTCTTTGTACTTCTCAGACAATAAATATCAATCATTGGGGCTGTATTTTCAGCCACACTCATAAAACTATAGGTTTCTCGAGAGGTTTTCAGTTTTGGTGGGAGCAGTCGCTGCAAATTTATGGAGGTTTTTTAAGCCTAAAACATCAAAGTTGACAGACACTTTTAAGTGTTATTGGCTAGTTTTTGGGCTATGTATTGAGCCTTTTAGTGCCATCTTACTGCATATATTGAGCACATACACACCATGTATGCTTCTGTGGATACCGCTTATGTACGTCCATGTGGTCATTGATATAGCAGTTACGTTCTTTGCATAAAGCCTTTTACGTTTAATAAAGAGGGTTGTGGTGAGGTTTTCTTAATTGGGAGACACCCATATGTGGGGGTCTCTTCGGTGATGCAGGTGGAAGACTTACCCAACCTCGCCATAGAAGATGTATGATAGTTGTTCATAGGTGCTCGATAAGCCTAGTTGGCTTCTATTGGGTAAGTGATTATATGTAGTGGAGTGAGTGATTCACTAGGCAGGTAGACATGTCAGTACTTGCAGTTTTATGATACCTTGACATTGGTCATATACTAATTTTGCAGACGATACTCTGGCAAAATTTTTCTAGATCTCTCATTTAGTCAACTATATAGTGGTCGATTTACTCCTTGATACACTTATTTGTTGGTGTTTGGACTCTTCTAGCTCCATTATCATTCTATTCAGTTCTCTACCATCATGGCATCAGAGGTCTCAGGCACATCTGGTGGATCAGGTCTAGTGCTAGTGTTCCGAGGAGGAGCTATAACTTGCAAGGCAAAGACCATTTTGAGATCCGAAAATTTGATGGCACAAACTTTGCTCTATGGAAGAATCAGATTAAAGATGTGCTGATTCAAAGGAGGCAATGGAAGCCAGTAAATGGGATTTCAAAGAAGCCTGCTCTCATGGATGAAGATGATTGGGAGGAGTTAGATGAAATGGCGAGGTCTACCATTTGCTTGCACCTGGGAGATAATGTTTACTTTACAGTATTAGACTGTGAAAGTGTAGAGGAGCTTTGGAAGAAGTTATGCAATACATATGAAAAAGATACGGCATCAAATAAAGTGTATCTGATGAGAAAATTATACGACCTTCATATGGACACAGATAGTGTTGCTACTCATCTAAATGAGTTTGATACCATATTCTCCCAGTTACAAGCTCAGAAAATGGATATGGACAATGAAATGAAAGCAGTATTGCTGTTATGCACCCTGCCATCATCATGGGATATGTTTTGCACAGCTATTAGCAACAGTGCACCTGGTGGTAAACTCATCTATGATGACATATGTGGAGCACTCTTGAGTGAGGAGATTCGTAGAAAATCTATGGTTGGCACTCAGAGTGGAGATGCATATAATGTTCGTGATTCTTACCAAGGAAAGAATCAGCAACGTGGCAGGAGCAAGAACAAGGAAAAGAATGGTCAATGGAATAAGAGTAGAAGAAAATCAAGGAAGAGGGATATTAAATGCCATTATTGTCATAAGAAAGGACACATGAAGAAAGATTGTTATGCATTAAAGAATGCTAAAGGTAAAGGACAGAATGTTGATGGGCATGTTAAACAGTTACCTACACCATGTACTTCGACTGTGAAGATTGAAGAAATTAATGCTATTTCTGATGATGCTGATGTGTTGACACTTGATAGTACTGTGCCATCTGAGGCACTTATGGCTGATTCTCTTCCCCACACCTGGTTGCTAGATTTTGGTGCTTCTTTCCATGTGACACCACATAGAGAATGGTTCTCGAATTATGCAGCAAAGTCTCTTGGTACTGTGACACTTGGTGACTCTTATCAGTGTGATGTTGTGGGGATTGGAGATGTGGTTGTGCAGTTCATTGATGGTTCAAAATTTACTATGCATAATGTACGCCATGTACCTCAATTATCATGTAGTTTGATGTCAGTTCGTCAACTTGATGACCTTGGTTACAAGGTGGTCTTCTATGCTCGGTCCTTTCGTATATCAAAGGGCAATATGGTTATTGCAAAAGGAAGCAAAGTTGGCTCACTTTATCCTTTATTTGTATCACAGAAAGAACACTTGTTAGCTGTTACTGAACAGCCTATGGCTTGTAGTTGGCATGGTCGTTTGGGACATATATCTCGTAGTGGAATGGAAAATCTTTCTCGTTTTGGCTACTTGCCTGTGTTATCTTTCTCTGATTTTTCATTTTGTGAGCATTGTCAATATGGAAAGCAAACCAAAAATGTGCATAAAATGCACATTGACTCTTCGATTTAGCCTTTAGATCTCGTTCATACAGATGTGTGTGGTCCTATGCCCACGAGGTCCTTAGGTGGTTCTCTTTACTTTGTCACTTTCATAGATGATGCTACTAGAAAAGTCTGGGTATATCCTATCAAATCAAAGGATGATGTATTCCCTACTTTTAGAAAATGGTTTGCTTCAGTTGAGACTGAAAAAGGAACTAAGCTTAAGGCTTTACGTTCAGATAATGGGGATGAGTATACCTCACATGAATTCAGCCATTTTTATCAGTCTAGAGGGATTCGTAGAGAGTTTACAGCTCCTTATACCCTAGTACAAAATGGTGTAGCTGAGAGGATGAATAGAACTATTCAAGATAGAGTAGTCTTTATGTTGCATCATGCAAACCTCTCACAAGGTTTTTGGGCAGAAGTATTATTGACTGTAGTTCATGTGATTAACCTTTCACCTAGTATTTCCAAAGGACTAAAAGTGGCACAAGAGTTATGGACAGGGAAACCACCATATTATGATCATCTTTGAGTTTTTGGGTGTGAAGCATATGTTCATATACCCAAGAATCTTAGACAAAAGTTGGACCATAAGTCAAAGAAATGCATTTGTCTTGGATATGCTCGAGAAGGACAATTTGGACATCGCTTATGGGATCTTGAAACACGGTCAGTGATCAGAAGTAGTGATGTCATTTTTAATGAGTCTAATATGCATAAACAGCCCATTAAGGAGCTTGAAGTGAGAAGAGTGGTGTTTGAGGATACTAGTCCTCCAGTTAGCATGCATAAAAATGCTGCACATAGGGATGTTCAAGAGAATGTCCATTCATATCAGTCTGCACATGTTCCTGTTCAGCAACTATTGAGACGTTCTGCACGTGTCTCACATCCACCTGATAGATATGTTCCAGGTTTAGATTTTGTTATGCTAACAGATGCCAGTGAGCCTTCTTGCTACAAAGAGGCTATGCTGACAGAGGATCATGTCAAGTGGGAGCGTGCCATGAAGAGTGAGTTGGATTCTATTCACAAGAATGGTACTTGGGACTTAGTACCTTTGCCGAAATTGAGCAAGGATGACTTCCCCCAATCAGATGAGGAAAAGGAATTCATGACCAAAATTCCTTATCAGTCTGATGTTGGTAGTCTCATATACGCTATGGTAGCTACGAGACCAGACATTGCATTTGCAGTGGGAGTTGTGAGTAGGTATATGTATAATCCTGGCAAGAAACATTGGGAAGCGGCCAAGATGATTTTGAGATATCTGAGTGGCACTAAGGACAAGTGTCTATGCTTAGGTAGAGGGAAAGCATCCATTATTGGTTACACAGATTCTGACTATGCTGATTGTGTAGACAATTGTAAGTCTACATCAGGGTACATTTTTCATTTTGCTGGAGGTGCTATCTCTTGGAGATCTCGTCTTCAAGAATGTACAGATGTTTCCACCACAGAAGCAGAGTATGTTGCAGCAAGTGAGGCATGTAAGGAAGCATTGTGGCTTTCTCGTCTTGCTTGTGATATGGGTTTACCTCAGCATGTACCTTGCTTGCTCAGTGATAGTCAGAGTGCCATTGCTTTGGCTAAGAATCCGGTCTATCATGCAAAGACCAAGCACATTGAGGTGAGGTATCACTTCATTAGAGATTGCTTAGCCACTGAGATCATTATTCTTGAGAAGGTTCACACTCGAGATAATGCTGCAGATGCTTTGACTAAAGCTCTACCACAGGATAGCTTTCGACACTGTTGTCACTTGATGGGGTTACTTGATTCTTGATCTTACGCAGTCACTTGTATACTGTGTAACATGCCCATCAGGTGGGAGGTATAGTTTTCATACTTACACTCAGGTATTCTTTATCATTCTTTATTTTTCTCCCATAGTTACTCTAGCCATATTGGCCTTTAGTGGAATATTGTTACCGTTAGTGTCCATGTGAAAGGCCAAATGGCCACCAGACAATTTTTTGTATATGTTCTTTAATAAAACATATAGTGGCCTGGTCAGTCGCAGACTGTAAGTTCGACCACATTTGTAAGACCTAAGAAGTTTGTCTTCGTGTTCCCTGTGTACTGTGTTTTCTGCATATTCTGCAGCCTCTATGCGGAGTACTGTGTGCGGCCTCAGGAGCTCGGTTTTCTACTCTGAGCATATCATCATGGAGCTCTTGAGAAGGAGAGTGCACTGTGGTGTAATCGCCATCGAAATACTTCAATTTCTAGATCCCTGGAACTTGCAAAATTTATCCAAGTTGTACATAGCCTTCTCGTACCATATTTTTGTTTACTTTTTGGTAGTTTTTATCCATCGTCATCCTTGTTCCTTGAGTGTTTATGCAATCTAGAAGCCATTTCATAGCCCTTGGTATTAAAAATTTCCAGGAAGTTTTTCGGGAATTTTTAAAGCATTTTTAGAATTTCTTTTAGAATTGTTTATCCTTTTTCAAGGTCATTTTTCTTGATAAATGGAGAAAAATAGGAAGATCTCTATGGTTTTGAGTGGGATAAGTGGCATAGAAATATAGAGATGTTTTTTTAGAATCTTTTTCTAATTCTTTTGGATTTTGTTTGCATTTTCTTGGATTTTATTTGTATTTTTTCTCTATTTTTGGTATTTAAAAAATCCAAAACAAAACTGTGGCGGCTGATTTTCTATTTTTTCTATTTATATATTAAAAATTAAAAATTAAAAACCCCCCTTGCCTACCTCCCTTCTTTTCTTTTTTTATTATTTTATATCTTTTATTATGTACTTAATGTTTTTCATTTTTATTTTAGTTTTTCCCAACCCCCACGGATGGCTTAAAAAAAACTATATATATATATATATATATATATATATATATATATATATATATATATATATATATATATATATATATATATATATATATATATATATATATATATATATATATATATATATATATATATATATATATATATTCTTGGTCCAATGTTTTTGGCTCTAGATTGCACCTCGAATGGCCATTTTTTTCAAACTTGGGGTCATTTTCATGTCTTTTGGCATCTCAAAACTCATTTTTTAACTTATTTTTTTTAAATCCCAGCTTTTCACTGAGTTTTGGTCAAAATCCACATGTTTTGAGCATATTTATCACCTATTTTTCATTATACGCATGGTCCACATGGTCTATTCTCACCTTATTTTACCATATGTTTCACATTTTTCAATATACACCCTCTTTACTTTTCTTGTTTGATCAATTTGGACCTCTTCAAGCCCCTATTCCTACTCCCTATCCATCTAACTAGCCTCAACCCTTACCCCTCCTTACTCTCTGCCTCTCAGCCATCCCTATATTTTCCTCCTACCTCCATTCTCCCTCCTCTGTTCTTCAATGTATATTCCCACTTTTGATTCTTCTCTGATGCTTGTTCTTTATTGCTCCTAGTGGACTTGGTAGCTGCTCAAGTGTCCTTTTGAAGATTTTGCAAAAGAAAATTCATGGTGATATCTCTCCTCAGAGTTTTGGTTGTTAGCTCTCCAGGATGGAGAGCCCATTAGGTGCTGGGCAATTGTTGAGCCCATCAATGTCATATTGGTCAAAGTCAACACAATCAAAGTCAACATGGTCAAGGTCATAGTCAAGATGGTCAGGTCAAAGCATTCAAAGTTTAGTTGTCAAGGTGCAGAGGTAGTGCACAATCAATTGTTCACAAAGGTTATGTTTTGCAAAAAGTGGATGAAGGTGCAGATTGTCTTTGTGTCCTTTCTCTAAGCTTCAAAAGTGTTTGGAAGGTTCAGGTGAACCCTCCCTTAGTTACTCATTTGAAGAATTGAAGGGCGAAATGTGAAGGGGAAGTGTACGCAAAGGTGAAAGTAAGGCCCCCCATTTAGAATTTTGTTATTGTTCTAAAGTTGCTACAAGACAAAACAGGGATTCATTGGTTGTGCACATCTAGAGACAATCTTGGGACATAAAAGTGAGCATGAGAATATTGTAGTAGTTAGGAGCGTACGTGAACCGACACTCAACTCAAGGCAATGCATTATTCTTGGTTAGACTAAGCAAGGTGGGCATAGTCTACACTAGAGGAGAGAAGAGCAAGAGACATACAGTGAGTGTGTGATGCAAAGAAGCAAGTGCACAATGTGCAAGAAGTGTGACTTAGGTGTGCATAGAGGAGTGCTAACCAAGGCAACAAAGGTCACAAGGTCCCATTGATGTTGTGTGTGCATTGTCAGAAGGTGTCCATCCCTCCCCCTATTGGAAGCTTAAGTGCAAGTTTTGCACAAGTGCAAGCTCTTGAAGAAGGTGGAGGTCTGGTGCAGAGGTCGATCGCAGAAAGAAACTTGGGTACTTTGTAACTTTGTTGATTGTGCACTCTTTGGGGTTTCGCACAGACAGCATTTGGAATGTTTTCTACATTATTATTGTACTTCTTTCTTTATAACCAATCTATAGAAGTTCTTGATGTTTGTATCTTTCTTCTTTATCTTCTCCCTCCTCCTTCAAACACTCAAATCTCTTTCTACACAAGAATCCCCCAACAGATAGATAGATAGATCGATAGATAGATAGATAGATAGATAGATAGATAGATAGATAGATAGATAGATAGATAGATAGATAGATAGATAGATAGATAGATAGATAGATAGATAGATAGATAGATAGATAGATAGATAGATAGATAGATAGATAGATAGATAGATAGATAGATAGATAGATAGATAGATAGATAGGTAGGTAGGTAGATAGATAGATAGATAGATAGATTGATAGATAGATAGATAGATACATAGATAGATAGGTAGGTAGATAGATAGATAGATAGATAGATAGATAGATAGATATATAGATAGATAGATAGATAGATAGATAGATAGATAGATAGATAGATAGATAGATAGATAGATAGATAGATAGATAGATAGATAGATAGATAGATAGATAGATAGATAGATAGATAGATAGATAGATAGATAGATAGATAGATAGATAGATAGATAGATAGATAGATAGATAGATAGATAGATGGATAGATAGATAGATAGATAAAAAAATAGGTAGATAGATAGATAGATAGACAAATAGAGAGAGAGAGAGAGAGAGATAGAGAGAGGAGGAGTGAGGGAGGGAGAGAGAGAGAGAGAGAGAGAGAGAGATAAAGAGGGAGAGAGAGGGAGAGAGAGAGAGAGAGAGAGATAGAGAGAGAGACAAAGATAGAGAGAGAGATAGAGAGAGATAGATATAGAGATAGAGAGATAGATATAGAGATAGAGATAGAGACAGAGACAGAAGATAGAGAGAGAGATAGAGAATTGAGAGAGAGAGAGAGATGGAGAGCAAGAGAAGGTTGGGAGAGGGAGGGGAGGGGGAGAGAGAGAGTGAGAGAGAGAGAGAGAAAGAGAAATAAATAAAGTAGGAATTGATATTAACATCTTCCAAAGGTCAAATTTGGCCTCAAAGACAAGACCATGCACAACTATAGTAACCCTTGTGTAGAAATAAAAAGGAAAAGTACTCGCTACACAAAACTATGTAGGCTGAAAAAGGTCGTAAACAACCAAAGGATAGTGTACTAGATGATGGAGGGGTAGTGGGGATAATGTAATGGTGCATGGGTAGACATGGCTCTGACTTCGGAGATAATGGCCACTTGATACATGAGGGACCTCTACCAAGAGTGAATATGTATATCCTAACTTCTAATGATGGGTGGAGATGGGTGGAGATGGGCGGAGTATGTGGTACATTAGTGGCAGTTTGAGTGCCTCTTGAAGGAAGGCTACTCAGTTGATGATGGTGGTGCACCTCTATTCCATCATGTGTTCATGGGCTATCTTGGTTTGTGAGATATCTTCCTTGTATATTCATGGTCATCAGTATCCAACCATATGTGGTTGGTGTCCCACTCTTTGTGCCACTTCCTGCTAGAGAGTGAGCCATATGCCTCTAGAAGGTAGGTTCCTCTGATGTAGCCATCATGTTGAAAGAGCTGAGTAATGGTCTATTGGGTACTCATCCGTGTCTGATGTGTGGGTTGTAGTTATTGCTTTCGTCTCTCATATATTGCCATGAGGAAGTGTTCCAACCTTCGCTGGTCTCTAGTGATCATGCGTAACTATAATGACTCCTCTATCTAGAACTATGATCATAGGTCTGACTAGAATGGGCATCTCGTAACATAGTGCTCCTCACTCTCTATCTTTGTATGGCATATTAGCCACCACCTCCCCTCCTGAGGGACTTCCCTAGTTGGACCCCTCTCAATCTCAAGTTGATGTGATGAAACTCAAAGCTACCCAATGATGAATCAAAGGTGATGTGGTAGGTATTCCTCCATGCCATGCAAAGTCTAAATGAAGCATTGGTTTGAGGTCTGTAGAAAATGCTCATGGTAGTGGATTAACAACTTTGCTACTTGCCCAATTAGCATCACTTTATCGTTTGACACTTAGGTCAGTATCACAAGAGTAGAATAGACCTTGGTAGATGGTGTGCTTGATGTATCTAAGCACTTTTCTTACTTCCATAAGATGATAATGAGTGGGTGCATGCAAAAATTGAGAGTACACCTACTACACATGCAAGATCAGATCTAGTGAATATAACATAAATTAATGGACCAATTATGCTTCTATATAGTGTTATATCTTGTATAGCCTCTCCTTAACCTACAACAAACTTTGTATTAGGCTTCATGGGCTGAGAAAGTGGCTTACAACCACTCATACCACACCTCTATAGCACATCCAACAAGTATTTTCATTGAATCAAGAAGATGCCGTTGTGTGCATAGATTACCTCTACTCCCAAGAAGTACTTTAGTGTTCCAAGATCCAAAACCTTGAACTCTTGTCCTAGCTTTTATTTGATATCTTTAATACGTGCAATATCACTTCTTGTGATGATCAAAATTTCCACAAAAAATGCATATGTATACCATCTTGTCTCCTTGCTTCTTCATATAGAGTGATGGATCTACAACACTTTATTTGTATCCACAACTTGATAAATAATCCACTAACCTCTGATTCAAGGCCCTTGGGGCTTTCTTTAGTCCTTATAATGCTTTCCTTAGCTTGCAAACATGATTTGGGTACCTCATATTAGCAAATCCTTGAGATTGGCTCATGTAGAATACTTCTTAAAGCTCTCCATTGAGGAAGGCATTCTTCACATCCAACTGATATAATTCATAGATACTAAAGTTTTAGTAATAGTGGATATAGGAAGTACATCGTTGAAACATATAGCTTTATGTGATCCATCTAACATCATATCAATAATGTAAAGGATGGTATGAGAAGTACCATCACTTGTCTCTACACTCCCTTTGTTCAATGGTACCTTCAAATTTTAAAAGAATTGCTCATCGCAACTCATATGGTTGTTGCAACCCCTATCTGTATACACAATATTGCTACCTTCAGTCTTTTAGTGTAACATTTGTATCATTTCCAAAATGCTTACATTTTTGGTGTGGAAGAATATGATGCATAATTACCTTGACCTCTATATGTTTAATTTGTTTTGTCTCTTTGATAAGGATCTCTAGCATAGTGGCTATACTTGCCATATACATATCATCCATTAGATTTCTTGTTATTTTTGTTTTTTTCTCTTGTCTAAATGGATCTTCCTCCTCATTATCTATTCCTTCCTCTTCATCTTTGACATCATGAGCATCCTCCTTGCTCCTAATTTAATTTTCCTTGGCCTTTTCTTTTTCATTTTCTATTCTTGCCTTGTTTCTTCCTTTTCCTTACTAAAACACTTGGACATAATTTACTTTTTCTATAGATCAACCAATTTGCATCTCCTCAATAACTATTAAAGCCAAAAGCTATTCAAAGTTAGCAAGATTATGTCTAAAATACATTTAATTGGTAAAAGCTTTCCACTCCTCATCTATCACTCAAAACATTGAGTGTGTAGAAAACAAGGACATCATCATCTATATCAAAACCTATGGATCCTTTTGTATCATTTTTCTCTTTAACCTTCAATTTGAAATCCTTTATATTGTTTCTGGGCGATTTCCTTGTATGTTATTCAATTGGAGTTTCTAGCCTTAGTGTATTTATTGGAATATTGACTTATCTTTTGCAGTCTTCACCATCCATGGGCTTCGAATGGGAAAACTTTAGCACCAAAGTATTGAGTCATTATTTCTATGCTACTTCAAATCATGTTGCATCGGATTAGATTGGCAACTCATAGAATCATTTTAATAACTTTATGAACATTAATTTAGCATAGTACACACCGTAGACAATGAACCACCAGTTACATAGCCACTTACCATTACTTCTATTCAACCATAAACTACACATGTCAACTCAAACAGGAAGAAAGCAAGATATGGAGAAATTGTTATTAAGAAATGACTACACCAAATTGGCCGGCACACCCACTAAATCAAATCGTCAATATTTTAATATATTTTTCTTTTTCACATACATTGAATGTGCTATTATTGTTTGGCTTCTTGGTCCATGGTTACTCTCTCTATGTAGAATCACAACGTTTCCAGAAGGGAAATGCATAGACATGTGATGCTCTAGTAGGCATCTATCCATATTCTTGACTATCAGTATTTCTACAGTTATATAAATTACAAAACTATACTTGGTTTGAAAAGTTTCAATGGAAAACCCTAACACTATCATACAATGTGGAATTGAACCCACAATCTAGCTATAAAGCTCACTCCTCACAATGGTCAAATGGTTGCAAAATTGCTTTCAAATATGTGATATATTTGTCCCTCTTTTAGCTAGTCCTTCATGGAGTTAATATGATCTTGGAGTTTTGTTGGATCCATCATAAGTTCAGCATCATGTATCCTCACTAACCACACTATTTTAGTCACATTTGCACTTGGAAACTTTCCCACTATCAACTTGAAAAAATGTGAGTGTGCAAACTAGAGATTAGCAACTTCCTTCTTGGGTTTTTTGAGTTCAATTGCTTGCAATTTCATGATTATCTTAAGTTCAATCCAGTCCTCTTCTACCATTTTACACTTAAACCCAAGAATCTTGGAAAAAAGTTGGACTATAAGTCAAAGAAATGCATTTTTCTTGGATATGCTTGAGAAGGCCAATTTGGATATCACTTATGGGATCCTAAAAGAGGTTCATTGATCAAAAGCAGTGATGTTATTTTCAATGATTCTAAGATGCATAAACAACCCATCAAGGAGGTCGAAGTGAGAAGATTGATTGTTGGCGATACTAATCCTCTAGTTAGCCTGCATACAAATGTTGCATATAGGGGTGTTCAAGAGAATGTCCGATTAAATCAATCTGCAAATGTTCTTATTCAGCAACCATTGAGACGCTCTACATGTGTCTCACATCGATCTTATAGATATGTTCGAGTTTTGGATTTTATTATGCTAACACATGCTCATGATCCTTGTTGCTACAAACGGGCTATGTCGACATAGGATCATGTCAAGTGGGAATGTGCCATGAAGAGCAAGTTGGACTCTATTCACAAGAATGGTACATGGAATTTAGTACCTTTGCCAAAGGGAAGGAAAGCTTTACCATGTAACTGGATATATAAGCTCAAATTCACATCAGATAGTGCGTCTCCAAAGTATAAAGCATGAATCATTGGAAAGGCATTTAAGCAACAATATGGTGTTGAGTTCAAGGACGTCTTCTCTCCATTGGTCAAGATTACTACCATGTGCATGTTACTTGGATTCGTTGCAATGCCTCTGTGTGGAGTACTATGTGCAGCATCCGGAGCTTGGTTTTCTACTACAAGGGTATCTTCATGGAGCTCTCCAAAAGCTGAGTTCATTGTAGTGCACTTCCATCGCAACACTTCACATGTTAATGTATTATTCATTGAATTCAAAAAAATTGGTACTCAAGTTGAACCTCTAGTTTATGTTTGATGTGCTTTGTTTCTATTGGTGTCCTTGAGTACCATGTCTTTCATGAACCCCTCCTCCTCCCAGTGTTCTCTTGAATTTTAGTTGTTGTTGTTGTTGTTTTTGTTGCGTTGTTGTTGTTGTTTTTGTTATTTCTACTAGTGTTATTGATGTTCTTTGTGCTTTCATCGATCTACATGTCTCCTTTTCTCCTCCCTTTTTGGTTTTTTTCTTCATCCTTCTTCTTTTTCTCCTTTGCTTCTTTCTTCTTCACTTTTTTGCATATCCATAGATACTTCTACCTTGTAGATATACTTCCATCCTTAGAGAATATATTGAGTAGTTGATTTGATTCAATTTGCCAATTGAACAAGGAAATCTGTCATTCATAATGTATATCCTATGATGATGCTCTCATACCATTGTGAGGAGGTGATGGTAGATTACAAAGATGGGAGATTATTTGCAAAATCCTACTCTAGACTAGCCTAATTCTTGCTTGGACACTCGAATAAACTCTCTAGCTATCAAATGATGCATAAATATGACCATAGTAATTTGAAGCATTCAAAATAAATATTTTTGTCAAGACAAACTAAACTTAGATTTTACTCTATAGAAGGTAACGTTTTATTTATGGAAGAAACACTTTTAGGGAAATGTTTAGTACTCACAATCTGCTATGGTTTGATAAAATTCATTTTGCACAACTTCAAATGGGAATCTAAGTGATCTAATTATATGTACACTTTTCCCTTGATTTAAAAAGATGATTGTTGATTTATTCCACCTAAACATTCCTCTCATGTTTAGGTGTATATTTCAATTTGACTTTAAATATGATTCATGGCCTTTGGATACCTTTACATATACTTCAACTCTTGAATATTTATCTCCAGAGGATGTTTTACAACATATAAAAGTGTAGTGAAGTTTATCCTTAGAAGTAAACTAGGAATATATGAGTGTACACATTGCTTTCTCATAGCTCAATGTCGTCGAAGGATATGGTGAGGCACATAGGCTTTCCATATGTGCCAAAAGTTGGATATTTGAACCTTGGCATCTCCTACAACTAAATTGAAAAATCAAATTTTTCTACACGTCTAGCATCCCATCCCCTGATGGTCACAAGTGCGGGTTGGGAAATTGGCTTACTATTTTTAATCTTCATTGGCCATGGGCTTGAGAATAGGGAAACTTTAGCATTGAAGTATTGAGTTGTTATTTATGTCCCAACTTCACCTTCACACTAGATGGGATTACAATGACTACACACACCGACAAAAAACTTGTAAAATTATTTTACTTACTTTGCAAAAATTAAAACAACACACTACATATAGCATAGGCAAAAAGTCACTTATCATTAAGTTCACTCAACCATAAAATTCACACATCAAGTCAGACATGAATATAGAAAGGTATGGACAAAAAAATTATTTTATTATGAGATGACTACATGGGATTGGTCCTATGCATTCCACATGCCCAATTCTTTAATACTTCAGTCTGATTTGCACTTCAATACACACTAAATCTGCTACTTTCGACTAGGCTCCATGACTACTCTCTCTATAAAAAATTGCATGGTTTACGAAACGGGAATACAAAAAGGTGTGATGCTCTATTATATGTCTCCTCATACTCATGAATATTTGTATTCTGACCCTATAGAACATAGAAGCAAAATTATACATGATGTAGAAAGTTTTCAAGAGAAACCCTAACACTTGGAAGTCGAGTATAGCCTTCTTGGGATTTCCTATACTTCCATAGAAGTGTACAAGTCTTGAATGTGTCTTATCATTGCATTGCTAATGTGCTTAGATAGGATGAAGATAACCTCTTCTCCCTTTCATTCCATTCTTTGAAAGATTCTCAACTAATCATGAGTGGGATTTTCTCCCTATATAGCTCTAGTATTGTTATGAATGATAAGTCCCCATATACCCTTACCATGAGGAAGATAGGCATCCTAAACCAAGGTTGATAGTTATTTTTATCTAGGTTTTGAATATAAGTTTTGTACTTGTTGATATATTTTGGTAGTTATGTGCATGAGCACCCTAGGACCACCGAGGCACTTTTTTCCCCCTTTAGGAGGTTTTTTCACCCGGCCTGTATATACACCTATAGCCCTAACAGGTTCCTTATCTTTGTATGTTCTATTGGTCATACATTCAATATTGTGTGTTGTGCTCCAAGCTTCTTCATCTTCTTCTTCCTTGTGTTTTTTTCATGCTTTTGCAGACCTCGAACTCCAACAATTGGTATCGGAGTAGGTTGCCACCTCATCTAGGGCGTCATCGACACCCCTTCGATAACAATCTTAAAATCACATGAAAATTGGTGAGCATACTCAAGGGATTAGGACTTCAAAACAGCTTTGTTATGTGATGTTGAAATCGCGATCTGAGCTCGTTTTGGCCTCCAAAAGCACTATGGTAGCACCTACATAGGATATTTTGTCTTTTTGTGCCAAATATATATACAAGTTTTGGTTTCCCAGTGTAAGGGCCTTGAAGTCTACTATAGGCTTAGCAAAACTTGACATGGTAGTTATGTTCAACTTTTTGACATCCAATCATTGTTTTTGCATCAGGGTATTTTAGTCAGTAGCCATGGCTAAAAGCAATGATGTATTTTGTATGTTCCTTGTTAAGGATAAGTAGGATGGTACCAATTACCCATTATGGGCATATATGATGTATCATGTATTGGCTGCAAAAGGACTTTGGGATATTGTGTAGGGTGTTGAAAAACATCCTACTACAACTCCAAATATAGTTACTGAAGGTGATGCAGATGGCATTGAAGATGATGTTCTTCATGTTCCTATTCGTGGTGCGGTTCTAGTTGCACCTACTACAAAGAAACTTTGTTGGGATGGCTGAGATGCTCGGGCACATGCTTTGATAGCATTGTCCATCAAATGTGCCATTATTCCTCACATCTGCTCTTCCAAAATAGCAATATATGCTTGGGATACACTTACCACTTTATACAAGGTAAGGAATAAAGCTCCTCTTACTTACCTGTGAAAATAGTTGGAGAGTGAGCACATGAATGAAGGTGATTCCATTGACAGTTTTTTGACAATGATCAAACATTTGAAGGAGCATTTGATTTTTGTTGATGAAGTCTTGCTAGACAATTCACTTGTCCAGATTGTTCTAAACGGTCTTCTAGATTCATATCAGAGTTTTGCTTCTACTCTTTCATTGATGATGAAAGGCCATTCAAATGCCTGAACATTTGATGATTTAGTCTTTGTTTTGTTGTAGGAAGTTTAGCATAGGCAGAACATGTCCGTTATGTGTATTGCAGATCAAGCTTTCCTGGCTAGTCAAAATGGCAAAGCTAAATGGAGCTCATCTACTAGTAAGCAAAAATTTGCTAATTCTACACAATCAAAGAAGGATGACAAAGATGAGACGAAAAGATAAAAGAAGAAAATGTTTTGAAAATACTATAAAGGAAATGATCATGTCATAAAAAGTTGTCCAAAACTGGCTACAAAAGAGGCGAGGAAAAAAGAGGTTGGAATGGTTGTTGTAGAGGCCTCTACATCCAAATTAGAGTTTGCAAATCTTGTGCAAAATGAAGAATGGGCATTTACTACTATTTGCAGTTATAACCCATCTTCTCATGAATAGTGTATGTTTGCAACAGGCTTAAATGTTTGGTACTTTTATAGTGGGGCAACCAAACATATTACCTGGATTTGTAATTTCTTCACTTCACTTAAGCGTACCCCTACAAGTAATACTATCACATGGGAGTTGGTAAGATGATTGTGACTACTATTGATGGTAGTTCTTTTACATTGTTGACCGCTTTATTTGTGCCAAGGATCAAGAAAAATCTATTATGAGTTTTCCCATTAGCCAAGATTTGCTTAGTTGTGAAATTTCTGATGATAGATGTACAGTTCATGATCTTTCAAATGATGACATCATTATTGCTTCTGGAATTTTATGTCATGGGATGTATAAGCTCATAGATTATTCAAAATCTCTGAATGATTCAGCATGTGCACTTCAAGATTCTCAGGCTATGTCAGATGCAAAGCTTTGGCGTGCACACTTTGTTCATCTGAATTTTGCTAGTTTGCTACGCATGTAGAAATCGGAAATGGTGTCCTCTCTGCCCAAACTTGAGGAACCTAGTAAACATGTTTATGAAGGCTGTATCTTGGGCAAAATGTAGCATTCCTCCTTCCCAAAAGATGGTTCAGTACAAGCTTCTCAGAAATTGTAGCTTGTTCATAGTGATGTTTGTGGTCATATGCAAACACCTTCTTTGGGATCTACCTTTACTTCTTGACTTTCATTGATGATTTTTCTAGCCATGCATGGGTATATCTATTGAAAGCAAAGTCAAAAGTTTTTATGTGCTTCAAATAGTTTCTAGTTGTGGCTGAAAATCTATCAGCATGTAAAATGGGCATCCTCTGTCCTGATCGAGGAGGGCGGGCATATATCTTCTGCTTTTAATGCATTTTTGGTTGAACATGGGATAAACATCAGTGTACAGTGCCATATATACCTTAATAGAATGGAGTTGTAGAAAGGAAGAACATGTCACTCATGAAGATGAAAAGACTTAGGAGTTACCATGTAGTTTCTGGTTTGATGTTGTTACCTGTGCATCATATGTACTTAATAGGTTTTCCACTAAAGCACTGCACTCTATCGCTCCACATGAGCCTTAGCATGGTCACAAGACATCTACTACTTACCCTCGTGTCTTTGGTTGTCTAGCATATGCATTAGTGCCTGAACAACAATGCAAGAAATCGAATGATAAAGCAATGAAATGTATTTTTTGTTGGGTATAGTTTTGAAAGCAAAGGCTATCATCTGTATTATCCATAAAATAAACACAATTTGGTTAGTCATGATGTCTTTTTTGTGGAATATGGAATTCAATCTTTACTTTCATGTACTAAGAAGACATCAGTTAGCTCCAAATATGTGTATGAAACTTTGCTACCTCTATTTACAAGTGGATAGTCTAGTGTTGGTCCAAATGAGGAAATTTCTCAACCTTTATAGGTTCAACATGATGATGCAGATCTTCCATTTATGATGCAAATTTACATGATGCACTTGTTGATGAGAGTTCTCATATAGAGGAGGCAAAAACTATGCCTAAATGGCTAGTGTAGGCTTTGTGAGATGTCAAATTAGATGCACCTTTGTCATCTCATACTTGTTCATGCTCTCATAGTGCTTCTTTTTCATCATAGTGCTATGTTATGGATGCCTCTAGTCTTTCTGGTGAGAATGAGCCTACTTTGTTTGATGAAGCACAAAATTTAAAAAATTGGATGGCTGTTATGCAACCAAACATATGATGTTATTATGCAAAATGGTGCATGGTCTTTTTGTGACTTGCCTCTTAGCAAGAAGGCCATTGGCACTATGTGGGTATACAAGCTGAACCATAAGCCTGATGGAACTATTGATAGGTATAAGGCTAGACTTGTTGCAAAAGGTTATGCTCAAGAAAGAGGCATTGATTTGATGAGACATTTTCTACTACATGTCAAATGAATATTGTTCATAGTATATGTGCACTTGCAACTCATCATGGTTGGAACATACATCACTTGGGCATTAACATTGCATTTTTGAATGGTGACTTGCATGAAGAAGTGTATGTTTTTTAGCCCTATGGTTTTGCACAAAAAGGGCATGAAAACCAAGTGTGCAGATTGAAAAAGGGATTATATGGTTTGGAAAAATCACCACATTCTTGCCATGAAAAGATACATGCCTACTTAATTGCACATGGTTTTGAGAACAGTCCAGTTGAGAGAACCTTATATGTTAAGTGTGCAAATGATGTGATTCTGATCATTGTTGTCTATGTTGATGACATGTAGCTCATTGTTCCTAATGAGAATCATATTGCTAATTTGAAGGCTGATTTGCATGCTTCATTTGCGATATCATATTTGGGGCACTTGCATGATTATTTGGGCATTCTATTTATGCAAGTTGATAGCGGAATATTTTTGTGTCAAACAAAATATATTAACACATTATTGTAGTGTTTTGGCCTTGAATTGCAAACCCATTGTTGCTCCTTTCGAAACAATTTTATAGTCAAGTCTTCATGATGTTCGAGATGCATCTGATGTTGTTCTCTATCAATAGGTTGTTTGATGCTTGATTTACTTATGCATACCTTGACCAAATATTCTTTGGAATTGTTTATTCAATGAAAAGAGAAACTAATTATAGGGATGCACATGACATATTGAAAACACTTTTCTACGCATTATGGGTGCTCAATGTGCTTATTCATCTATCAAAAGATACTTTCATGCATGCATTCTCTTCATATTCATATATAGCATCATCTGTATGCATATCAATATTTTCCTTCATGCATATATACACACATGCATACACATGCATCTGCATATATACATACATACTCACATGCATATGCATACAAACATACATATACACATACACATGCATACACACATATGCATACACAGATATGCATACATGTGAGGAGATGGTTGGATATAGTCCAGAGATGAGCTGGTGTTGCACAAAAACTGCTCCACACCTACCATGTTGACTTCAAGCACACTCAGTAGACTCTATTGGCTTCCAACTAATGGATCTAAACCCACTATGTGCTTTGGAACATCATTATCAAAATTTTGTATCAAAACAGATAAGTTGCATGAATTAGAAATGTGAAGAAACCTTCTATTTTGGGAATGTAGGTGTTGAGTATTTTACTCAGAGCTCACAACTCAATATGAATCGACCAAAGAGCTCTTGTAAAAATCTAATTCTAGTGTATAACTAACTAGGATACCTACAAAAGAGTTTCCTCAAATGCCTTGCTTACACATAATTCTTCTATAGCTAAAATGGATTATGGCATGCTCGTTTTGGTCATTTGAACTTCAATAGTTTGCTTTAGTTGCAAGAGAAGGATATGATTATTGGTCTGCCAACACTTGAGTCCCTTGAAAAGCATGCATGTGAGGGTTGTATATTTGGCAGAATGCATCATACTCTTGTTTCCAAAGATGGTGCCACACATTAAACACAACAAATCCAACTCATTCATAGTGATGTATGTGGTCTAGTTAGGAATCCATCTTTCAGCAAGCATGTATACTTTGTCACCTTCATTGATGATGCAAAACACCATACTTAAGTGTATCATATGAAAGCAAAGAATGACGTATTCTCTTTCCTTAAAATATTTTTACTGATGGTTGATTTTTTTTGCACACACCAATATACAGTGCCATATAAACCTCAAAAAAATAGTGTTGTGGAGCATAAGAATAGAACACTTTTTGAAATGGCACGATGTATGGTTAAACAAAAGCATCTTCTAGATATGTTTCCAATGGAAGTGTTCATGTGTGCAAACTATGTATTGAATGGTTGTCCTACAAAAGCATTGAGAGTCATTACACCTTCTAGGGCTTGCAATGGGGGGACACACATGATTATTCATATGTGCATATTTGGTTTCTTGGCATATGCCCTTGTGCCATCACAACAACTTCACAAACTTTATGACAAGGCAAAGAAATGTATAGTAATGAGAGTAAAGATTATCTTATACCATCCATTGATGGATGAAACTATTGTACATCAAGATGTGCTATTCGATGAAAATTCAGATTATCCTTTATTTAAATGCAAAATGAATCCAACAATTAGTTCACAAAATGTGTTTGATACACTCACAACTTTGTTTCAAAGTGGTGTGATTGACTATGGCCAAGTACACCATCCACAATTCCAACCGGAGATGGTTAAAAATTTCTAGCAAAACATGGCTGAAAAAGTACAACCACACACAATTGAAATTCAACTTGATATTCGAAACACTTTTGATGTACATTTTGATGATGTATTACATGAAGAATGTATGTCTATCAAGGATGCACAATCTATGGAAAGATGGCTACAAAAGACAATGTAGGATTGCAAGTTGAGTGCTCCTTTACTTGGTAGAACAAGATTGAGCTCTTCACATAAATCATTGATTGCCCATCATGGTTGGAAAGTGCATTAGTTGGATACAAAAGTAGCTTTCTTGAATGGCAATTTGCAACAAGAGGTCTATGTGAAGCAGCCTCCTAGATTTTCCATTAAAGATCAAGATTTCATGGTTTGCCGCTTGTGTAAGGCTTTATATGGACGTATGCAAGATCCACATGCATGGTATGACAAAATACATAAGCACTTGATTACTCTTGGTCTCACATGCAATCCAATTGAAAGAACACTTTATGTACGCAAAGATGGGGATTATCTTATAGTTATAGTTCTTTATGTTGATGAAATTCTCTTGAATGGGTCATGGGATGAGAAAATTGGCATGCTTATGGCTGATTTGCAACATACTTTTGATGTCACATATCTTGGTCTTTTGGATTATTATCTTGGCATCCAATTTGTATTCATTAAGGGGGGAATTGTTGTGCATCAAGAAAAGTAAATCAAGAAACTACTTCGGCATTTTGGTTTTGGGGATTGCAAGCCTATCTCAATAGCAACACAAACAAGATATAGGTTCTCATCGAGGATCTAGGTGATGGATTTGATACCTCTTTATCAACAACTTATGGGATATTTGATATATTCATGTAACACAAGGCTAGATGTATAGTATGCAGATTCCAAGTTGGATCAATTTATGAATAGCCTTGGCACTAGCCACTAGCAAGCGGTAAAATGTGTGTTTAGATATCTCAAGGAACTTTGAGTTTGATTCTATTTTATGGTAGAGATTCACAATCATGCTTGCATGCTTTTAAAGATAGTGATTGGGCTAGTTGTTATGATACACATGTTGAAGAAGATGGTGGATAATTACAAGAGATGAATTGGTGCAACTAAAACCTGCTTCACACCTACTATAAGTGATGGCTCGAGAGTGATCTGGGCCTCTTTAGCTAGCTAACAAGAATAAATAATCACATATGTTTCTTGCTAGGTGATCCACTAATGATAGGATCAAAATAGATAGGTAGGCATATGATTCAAGATCCAAAACTTGCTATTTTGGTTGAGACACCTACTCAGAGTTTTGCACCACTCTTTGAGTACAGTAGCAATTGATCAAGTTCAAATCTACACCTAAAGGTAATCATAAAGTATAGGATTGATTCTCTCTTGACTTTAACTACCAAATTATATGAGATTATATGCTTTCTAACTCCTCGTGGGTTTATTGACCTTTTTACAATGGGTAATTATGAAGCAAAGTTACAAGAGGTTGTACATATGAAGCCTTCCAAGTGATATGCTAATACGTCAAGCTTATGTGAGTTTATCAAGTATGTAGGCTTGGGCTTAATTGCACCAACAGCTCCCCCTCAAGCCTAACATGCTTGATCTTCATTGCTCCTTGATCTCTTGCAGTCCAATCATCAATTTGAACCTATTCATCTTTGTTCCATCCAATGCCTTGGTGAGTATATCTACACATTGCAAATGCGTTGACACATAGGATAATTGGATATCCTTGCTAAGAAATTTCTCCCTTAAATAATGATTGTGCACTTCAATGTGCTTAGTCGTGGCATGGTACACAGGATTAGCAGCCAAATGAAGTGAACTAGTGTTATCTCCAAGGATAATTGGAGTGTAGGAATGTATCTCCAAATCTGCATACAATTGTTTAAGCCACATAACTTCCTGAGTTGCATTTGCCAAACCTCTATATTCAGCTTCTGTGGAAGATAAGGCCATAGCTGGTTGCTTCTTGGATGACCAAGATATGAGTTTTGAACCTGCAAAAGATAGGTATGATGAAGTGCTTCTCCTATCATTCTTGGAGCCAGCCCAATCTCCATCAAAATATAACTTTATATCTATGTCAAAGGTAAAGGGGTAGAAAATACCCTCATTCATTGTACCCTTTAGATACTTAAGCAACCTCTTTGCAGCTTCCATGTGTGGCTTCCTTGGTACATGCATGAAATGACTTAATTTTCTTACTGCGTAAGCAATATTTACTCTTGTCAAAGTAGCATAATTAAGACTACCCACAAGTTTTTGATACCCTGTAATATCTTCAAGTAGTTCACCTTCATGTGAGCTTAGTTATGGTTGAGCCCCATAGAAGTACCTACAACTTTAGTGTTTTCCATATTAAACTTTACCAACATATCATGTATGTACTTCCTTTGTGTAATGAATATACTTGAATCTGTATACACAAGTTCTAAGCCAAGGAAATAGGTTAATAACCCTAGATCATTGATTCTGAATTCCTTCATCAATTGAGCCTTGACCTGCTTGATACCATCAATGTCATTACTTCTAATAATGATATCATCTACATAAAAACATAAGTAGATGACCTTTGATTTGTTCTTCTTAACAAATAAACAAGAATCTGCCTTGCTTGCCACAAAGCCTTGATCCTGCAAATAGCTAACAATCCCAAGTGTGGTTTTCCTACAATGCTTCCACTTCGTCCTACATGGCTTCATTCCACTCTTTGTTCTTTTTAGCCTCTAAGGCTCCTTTGCCATAGATTCTTTAGTGATGTACACAGAGTGCTTTGTGACTAAGCATGTATCATATCCATACCTTATGGGCTTCTTACTTTCTCTTTGTGGTCTCCTTAAAGCTTGATTGTAAGACTCTGGTAGATCCTCTAATTGCTTGTATTTGAACTTGCCTCTTGACTTCCAAGCTTTGAAATCAATATGCTCCTCATCTTCTCAGTTGATGTCTTCTGCTTGGTGTTGGTCTTCTTACATTATGGTTGGAAAATCATTTTCCAAATCATATCCTAATTTGACTTTCCTGCAATCATCTTCAAACCATGAATTATTCTCATCAAATACCACATCCCTACTTACTATGAATGTCTTGTTAGTGGGATTGTATAGTCTATATCTCTTTTGATTCTGATCATACCCGATAAATATAGATTTCACAGCCTTAGGGTCAAGCTTCCCTCTGATTTTTTATGGGATGTGTGCATAGACAATGCACCCAAATATTTTTCAATGATCCAATGAGGGTCTCCTGACATTCCATGCTTTGTATGGTGTCATACCATCCAATGATTTGGATGGAAGCTCGGTAACCAAATAGGTAGCTGTAGAAACAGCCTTTGTCCATAAATAATTAGGTAATTTTTTCCCATTTAACATAGATCTAGATGCTTCAACAATTAACTTGTTCCTTCTCTCTACCACTCCATTCAATATAAGAGTATGTCTGGTTGTTACTTCCCTCTTTATGCCTCTGTCCTATAGAAATAGATTAAACTCATGTGAAAAGTATTCACCACCTTCATGAGACCTGATTCTCTTCAAGCTCCTTCTTGTTTGGTTTTCAACTAGTGCCAAATACCTCTTAAAACATGTAAATACCTCATCTTATGCTTCATGAAATAGAGGATTGTCCACCTACTGTAATCATCAATAAAAGAGACATAGTACCTTGAACTTGAGATGGATGGATCTTTTCTAGGACCCAACACATCCGTGTGTAGAAGTTCCAAATAGTCTTCATGGATGTATCCTTTCCTGTTGAATGTTTGTCTATGAGCTTTGCCAAATTGGCAAGATCCACATTTTTATATCATGTGCTGCTTGGTCACATTGGGAATGCCAAGCACACTTTAATCCCTGCAAATTTGCTTCATAGTTCTCTCTCCTATGTGCCCTAGCCTTTTGTGCCATATTTCCAACTCAGATAGGGTTTGATCTCTATAACTCAATAGTGCTATGTTCCTTGTGTCTTCAATTTCAAAAGTAAACAATCTACCTGACCTCTCACCTTTGGCAATCCTTTTGAAGCCTTTTTGGGGGTCTTCCACATATGCTCCATGCTTAGCGGATCTGACCTGTAGACCTTTCTCTACAATCTGCCTAGCACTAATTAGGTTTTTGGTTATATTGAGTTGTCACCATTTCTATTGAGTTTTGTTTCATGGGTGAAGAGTTAGTCCCATCAAGGTGTTGAGATCAGGTATTTGCATATCCATGTAGAGATCCATTGTTGTGGTGATGGACTCCCACTTGTCATCAGCCTTAATTCCATTGATGATCTTCGTCACTATGTGCTCTTCATCTATCTCTTCTCCAATACTTGCAAGCTGGTCTACAACATCTTTCATTTTGGTTACATAATCAACCACCCCTTGCTTTGGTTGTTTCTTGAGAGTTGTGAATTCCATCCACAATTGATTCTTCCTAGCTCTTGTGTTGGAGGAGAAGGATGATGGAAGCACTTCCCATGGGAGGTTTTAAAATTTCTAACATGTGGTAACAAGAAACCAAAGATTGAGCTTAATAGATATGACCTGGCAAGGGCATCCTTTGCACACCATGTGGTTAGCATCTCTTGCTCTTCCCTTGTTGGTTGATTCTTGCTCTTGAAGATTGGCATGCCTTCATCTCTTGAGATGTATCCATATAAGTGTTGGGTTGTAGGGTATGCACATACCCACAATTGTGCATAGAAACCCTCCCTAGACCAAAATAACATCTCTTTTTGTATCTATTTAGGATTTCACATAAGAACCCTCCCCTAGATACTTTTTAATATTTCTCATAAACTAAAGCTATGGAGCCTTGTTGTAAATGCTCACCTTTTTCAAGAAAGCAAGCAAAATCTCCACGCGCACGTATCCTCCTCCTTTGAGAGATTTGGTTGTTAGAAAAGATCTTTTTGAACTATGGAAGTTAGGCATGTGCTCCTTTTTGACTAGTCAAAAGGAGCACATGGGAAATTGTACTGAGCCTATAAATAAGAGGCTCATTTCTTGTAAAGGGGCCTTTTGGCCTCCATGCTAATGGAATGAAGGATCATTTGGCTTCCACATTTCTCCTTGTGTGCTAGGCGTTGATCCATGTGTGTGGGTTTGGCATTTGGGGTTGGCTTGTGTGTGAGCATTGCCCTCCCTTGTTCCTTTTGACGTTGGCCATGGTGCCATTGTTCATGGACGTGGGTGTGTGGGCGTTGTTTGCACTTCTTGCAACTCCTCTTGGAAGAGCCCCTCACTTCCATGTGAGGCGGTTTGGGTTGGTTACTCCCCATACTTCAACAACAAAATTTGGCGCCGTTGCTGGGGATGATCGACCTTCAACCGTTGGGTTTTTTCAAGCTTGTCGTGCCTACACTTGGTGGATGCACCTCATGCTTGGATTGAGTTGTGGATCCGTGTGGCCTTCGGTTGGCCTTGGGTACCTCTTTCCTTTTAATTTTTGAGTAGTTTAGTTCTTTATTTTTGTTTGTTGCATATAAAACACCCCCTACAACCCCTTCTCTCTCTCACTCTCACATAGACACACCTCTTCACACACATCATAAGCATCACTATCCATCTCTGCACTCCTGTCCTAGTGTTGCTTGGAAAAAAGGGGGGGTAGTCTTCTTGTTGTCCCTCCCTCATTTTCATTTTCAAAAAAAATAAAAAAATAAAATGGATATTGGTCTGACATCCGGGTCTTCCTTGATTATTTTTGGTGCTATGAGTTGTTGGTATGTGTGTCTGCGGTAAGGTCCGTTCGGGGTAGGTAGGAGAGTTAGTACCACGACTGTTGTTTATCAAGCTGAATTTTGAAATGCGTGGGAAAAGGAAGACGGGTCCCATTGTCAAGAAAGGACGTGGAGGTGGAGTTAACTCCCTCTCTCTCTTCTGTCTTCTATTGATGAATGCGATCTTCAAACCGCATGTGGTAGGTGGGGAGGCATCGTTCCTTCCCTTCCACTCAGTTTTCCGATTCATTTCTGGAAGTCGAGCCCTTATGGGCTCCTGTCGATTAGCAGGTCCTGTTGGACAGAAGTGATTAATGGAGGATATACCTTCCTTCGATGCGTGGAGGATACCCTCCCTCTCCTGCCTGGCCACTCCTCTTTCGCGCGTTAAGCTCTGTTCTCCCTGTGCGTTGAGCTTGATGCTTAGCATGGGGCTGAGCTATAGCTTCCCTGCCTTTGGTCACAACGCCCTTATGATCAAGGGTTGTGTCTTTTCCCCCTAACTCTGCTCTACTCTGTGCATCAGATCTTGGAGCTCCCCGTCGAACTCAGCTTGTGCCTCCATCTCTGTTGAAGGCCTACGACAGAAGCCCTTTTTACTCGGCTAGGCGCACACCTGTGGACGCTTCTTGGTGGGGAGGGATGGTTTCTTTTCCTCTTTTCCCCTCTCAAGTTAATTTCTTCCATCGCACTCTCCCTGGTGGTGCTATGCTTGACTCTGTTGAATGCTTCCACTCCACTCGACAACCCCATCAGGCTCACCATTGCATGTCTCTAATGCTGCAACCCTGAATCCTCGTGCGTTTTACTTGTATGATTGCACTTACATTGTGCTTCCCACATTTCCTCCCCTTTTGCCTAATGGGTCGAGCTCCACGCTCTGCGCCCTTGCACATTCTTGTGAATGGCGTATCTAATTAAGGTGGTCCAGTTCTTGGTATTACAAACTCCTCAACAAATCTCCTAGGGCCTGTTCAGGATCCTCTCCAGTATTGCTCAAGGTGTATGCGGCTATCAGGTTCAGTGCAGTATCGGGTAGAGATGTATGAGGCGTCTTGGAAAGCACTAGGATTGGGAGGCATGCTGTCTACCACCCATTATGATGCATTCATGTTGACAACCTACGGAGCAGGATCACAACTAAAGGATTCAAACTCTTCTCAGATCGGAGGGATAATTTGCCTCTCCCTTTCTCACCAAGATATGTCTGACATCCTTCAGAACCTTCGATAGAATATTCGAGGCAGTTAATCATTTACTTGTTGGGATTAATAGGAGCGATAGGCTGTTTGCTTAGACTTCTCATAGGGTTGACAATCTACCGAGGGTAGGGCATCACTTCTATTGGAGTCCTCTTTTCCTGACCATAATGTTGTTGCCCTTACCTTTTACATGAGCAGGTGATTAATTCATAAAAGGGAATCTTGTGCCTTTTCATTTTGGACTCCTCTCTGGCTGTACTCAACTCTGTTGCCTAAAATCACTATTGTTACTAAACAAAGATTTTGGATTCACAGAATGCAAGTTTGGGAAGAATGTCTGCTTTACGAATTCATAGGGGAACTACATGCACCTCATGATGGATAGTGTAACCTGTTGTGCAAACTTTTGTGATATTAATGATAAAAGGAAGAAGTGTTTGTTCACACTGTTTAGAAATTGTCTATTTTTACCGTTCCTTGTTTGACAAGATTGGTAGTAGAAATTGAACAACTCGATGATGTCAAGGTCAATTTCCTCTCTGTTGTTTTTTTTCTTTCTCATGAACATGTTTTGGAGATCAATGTTCTTTTGTTGATCCGTTTATAAAAGATAACGCTCCACATGGTAAAGCTTTTGGTAAACTTGTCGACAGAAAGTATAGGTGTGCATGGTTTCCCTCTTTCATTGTGGTGCCCTACAGGTTTCCGCATCTCATACATGGTGGAACTCAGGAAGATAGCTCTTCTCTACACTGGGTCAATTGAGTGGTCGACACCATGATAAGAATGGAGGAAGCTAATATTTTTCCGATGGCCCAATTGACGTAGAGCTTGATTACTGTTTAATGGCTAATCACGACGACACAGGAGGAAATATACTGCACATGTTTTAAGCATTAAGGTCAACACCTAATATTTTTCATGTGTGATTGGCCCCATATGCGCATAAAATCTCAGCAGTACATCTCTTGACTTAGAGCAGATTTGCATGGTTGAACATTGATCATTAACAAGATGAAGGAGGTTTTGCTAGTTCTTGGACCATTTGAAGCTTAACATGACTTGATTTTATGCTCTTGAAGGTGTTCTGTCAAGTGCTACACTTGAAAGACAGGTGCTAGGATTTTTTGGTGACTACCAATATACTTGGGAATGTATTCAAAACCCGATGTCTTCATGACCAATTCACAACCCTATGGTAATTTGCTTAAATATGAGGTGATCCTTTCTATTTCAAGATGGCCTTGCTTCCTTGGAATACAATAACTTTTCTCTTGGCTTTTTGTGACTGCCTTTATGGGTATTGTGGCCATTAATCCTTGAGTAGACCCGTGCACACTTTTTTTTTGGCATGCTTTCCATGAATGAATGATTTGTACAAGTGCTCTGAGTCGCGGTAGAATTTTATGTGATTATCCACGTTTATAGCCTCATGTCTGAAAACAGGTGTTGTATTCTGGGATGTCTATATGTTTGATGCTCATTGTTCGCAAGTTGGGAAAATGGTCATGTCTAAACCTCAATGCACTTACGAAGACTTTCCCCGTTCTTTGATGTCTCATAGAGCATCCAATACTTTGAGTGAAAAATGTTTTTCTTGGTGCCATATGTATGCATTTGTGTATGTTGGAAATGCAGGTTTTAGTGAATGTAAAGGAAGGTTGTATCTTGATGATCCACGACCAGGATTCTGACGAATTTTTAGGGGTCATTGTTCCAGCAAAGTTATTTAGGAGTCATTGTGGATTCATACATGATTGGTACTATTGAAGTAAGAGTCATAAAGGTTTGAGTGATTGTTTTTTGCCAGGGCTGTATCCCTCTGGTTTTACAAATGCTCACTTAATGAATTGCAGGCCAACACATACAGAATATAGCATTGATTCCTCTTGACTCCTATAGATGAGGACATTGGATAAAACTCTGGCAGGTTCAACAGAAGAATGATGAATTATTGTCTGGGATAGGGAACTTGGATCATGCATGATGTTGCTCTCTTGTGATGGATGTAGTTTTAATACTAGTTTTGAAGACCTTGTGACAGACCCCTGTGGGATTGGTGTGTAATTATCCAAGAAACTTAGGATGGTTAGGGGCATATGATTGACATTGCCTACATGTTTTATCAATCCCGAAATGAATCACTTTGTGATGCCCCTCATTTGATCATACAAACTAAAACTTGATTACTCATTGCATCCCTTGATACATAAAAAGGCTTGCATACAACTAAAGTTCCAGGCACTAACAACATCGGTGTGATTTGATACAGTCATCGTTTCAGCCCAGCTATGCCTTGTAATTGCTGAATCAATCAAATAAATCTTTCATTGCAGGCCTGCACATATTAAACTTCTACATCAATCATGCGTGCCCCTGTTAGATGTTGTGACACTTTAATTTGCAGAAATTGCTCTAGACCAAGCATGTCTACTTAGCAAAGAATGTGCATGGCTTTATTCACTAACCATGCAAAAATATAAGTCATATGGACCGTTGCTTGGGTTGTTGGCTTTTGGTGCTTTAATTTGTGGATTGCAGTAATAGCTAGCTCTCCAAGAGGACTTGTCTCTGAAGCGCCAATCCCATAAGACGTGATGTCCCCTGAAGTGGAAACTACCAATTGAACTAAATGTTACATTCTACCTCTTTTCAGGGACAGTCTACTTGTGTTGCGTATGTTTAAATTTCAGGAATTGGAGCTTTGAGTGAAGGCACATTGGAAGGAGGCTGGGCTGACTGCCCCCCAAGGGGATTGTGTCGCTCAGCTCTAAAGATTGAAGATTTGCAGCTTGAAGTAAAGACTGAAGACTTGCAGCTTGAAGCTTGGCAGATTGAAGTATTGCAGATTTGGAAGATTGAAGATTGAGATGTTGAAGATCAATGAAGAGTATGAAGACTTGAAGACTGCAAACTGCAGAATGGAAGATTTGCAGACCGGGAGCTTCTCATAATTGAAGAACCCAAGATTGAACCAGTTCTGTTATGTATGATCCTTTCCTCTTAGCTTTGTCGAGGACGACAAAGTCTAGGGGGGGGAGAGTGTTGGGTTGTAGGGTATGCACATACCCACAATTGTGCATAGAAACCCTCCCTAGACCAAAATAACATCTCTTTTTGTATCTATTTAGGATTTCACATAAGAACCCTCCCCTAGATACTTTTTAATATTTCTCATAAACTAAAGCTATGGAGCCTTGTTGTAAATGCTCACCTTTTTCAAGAAAGCAAGCAAAATCTCCACGCGCACGTATCCTCCTCCTTTGAGAGATTTGGTTGTTAGAAAAGATCTTTTTGAACTATGGAAGTTAGGCATGTGCTCCTTTTTGACTAGTCAAAAGGAGCACATGGGAAATTGTACTAAGCCTATAAATAAGAGGCTCATTTCTTGTAAAGGGGCCTTTTGGCCTCCATGCTAATGGAATGAAGGATCATTTGGCTTCCACATTTCTCCTTGTGTGCTAGGCGTTGATCCATGTGTGTGGGTTTGGCATTTGGGGTTGGCTTGTGTGTGAGCATTGCCCTCCCTTGTTCCTTTTGACGTTGGCCATGGTGCCATTGTTCATGGACGTGGGTGTGTGGGCGTTGTTTGCACTTCTTGCAACTCCTCTTGGAAGAGCCCCTCACTTCCATGTGAGGCGGTTTGGGTTGGTTACTCCCCATACTTCAACAACAATAAGCTTCTCCCTTGAAGGTATGCTTGCATGCTTACAAATCATGTTTAGTTGTTCCTGTCCAATTTGTCAATGAAGGATGGAAAAACATCTTCCATATTGATTGTGCTTGCTTTGATACCACTGTTGGAGGAGATGGAAGATAATCACAAGAGATGAATTGGAGCAGCTAAAACCTGCTTCACACCTGCTATAAGTGATGGCTAGAGAGTGTTGTGGGCCTCTTTAGCTAGCTAAAAAGCATAAATAATCACATATGTTGCTTGGAAGATGGTCCACTAATGATAGGATCAAAACGGATAAGTAGGCATACGATTCAAGATCCAAAACTTGCTATTTTGGTTCAAACACCTACTCAGAGTTCTGCACCATTCTCTAAGTACAATAGCAACTGATAAAATTCCTTTTGGGGAACTTCAATTAGGTTAACAAGGGACCACCAATCATGAGTGAAATCATAAAAAATGATAGACTATATGCAAAGAAATATGTTTAGCAAGTTAAGCATCCATCCCAACTCTTACGGGCCTTGATAGTTAGAGACCAGTGAGCAGAGATTGATTGATATCTAATGATCACAAGAAGCATTATTAATGAACCTTTGTAGGACTAAAGTAGACAGTATGCTTGAGCTATCATGCTTCAAAAAAAGAGAATTGATCCACTATGTAGTGAGAACAAGCTCAGACAAGTCACTATTCTGATGGAGTATGACAGAGATATGAGAGTAGAAGGTAATGAACATGTATGTATTAAATCATGTAAAAGTACAATGTCATTGGCAATAAGCCATTGCTCAATGAGTGAGAAATGAGTGAGCTATGAGTTGAGCTCCTCTTGTCAATGAAATTACATGAATATGATCCCTGAACCTCGAGATACACACAGGCATTTCATATCCTCTTTTATAGTTTTTTCATTGGAGCCAAGGATTTGAATTCGAATTCAAATCTACACCTAAAAGTAATCCTAAAGTATTAGATTGATTCTCTCTTGACTTCAACTACCAAATGGTACGAGATTATATGCTTCCTAAATCCTCGTGGGTTTATTGACCTTTTACAATGGGTAATTATGAAGCAAAGTTACAAGAGGTTGTACATATGAAGCATTCCAAGTGATATGCTAATACATCAAGCTTATGTGAGTTTATCAAGTATGTAGGCTTGGGCTTAATTGCACTAACAACACGAGTGTCCACTAGTGGCAACTACTTCTTCCCTTGGAGGATCATGCATATCTTGGTTGAGTAAGAAGCAACCTAATATGGCCACATCGAGTCTTGAAGCTAAGTACAAGGTAGATACAGTGAAGTGCATATGGATAAGACCCCTATTGATGGATCTATGCATGGAGATTTATACCCCTACACATATTCTCATTGATTGTTAGAGTGCATTCAAAGTTGCAAGAAATTTGGTGTTTCATGCAGATAAAAAACACATTGAGGCTCATTATCATCATGTTAGAGAGAACCTTCATGATGGAGATATTGATTTGGTATATGTGCTTACACAAGATAATGTGTCAGACATATTCACAAATGCTCTTCCATGGATTGGTTTGAAGCATGTTGCAAAGCTTTAGGCTTATTAGCTTCTGGGGTAATCATATGTCACTTCTTCTATGTGTTCGCATCAGTGCCCTAGGAGGGTTTGTTAAACTTATGTTTCCTTTGAGTTGATTTGATGTGAATTGTTTTCCTATACATGGATAATTTTTAGTCTAGTGATGGCTAGAGGTTTTTCCCCCTATAACCACAAATACATGATATACTCATAGATGGTGGTACTTTATACTTAGGGATTCACATATATCTCTCAATTAGTTCATTCTCATATTAGTGATCATCTATCTACAGAGAGATCTTCCAATCTTTGCGTGTCTCTGTGCTTTGATCTCCATCTTTGCTCTTGTTTGTACTTCTATTGGTGCTTCTTCACTCACTCACACATGCACTAGGAGAAGCAACAAGATGAGACAATAAATATTGTCTCCAACCGCATTGGGAACTTTATGTTTACCAACCATCACCTTAACAGTACAAAGTCTCAGAATGGATTGTTCTACTCCCCATATGTAGCAGTGTTAAAAGGGCATTGATAGATGATATATGGGAGGAGTAGGGGAGAGTTAGAGAAGGCAAACACGGCTCCAAAAGATTTCATGGATAAGTTTATTTGAGGTACACGAATTTGAGAAGCTAATTTTGCGTGAGAAGAAGAGCTTGACAAGCAAAATTGAAGGTGCTGCCAAAAATATACGATGGATTGCGTGATGGAATTCGAGATCAAAGATCTAAAACGATACGCATATCATGAGTTAAAATCTTGTAAGATTCAGGTTTGTAATTATGCTATTTTCTTGACAATAATTCTATTTTCCAAATCTGCAATGCCAAAGATATTCAATTATATTTTTCTAATCACTAGTTCAAACTCCGCTTCTATCAACTAAGCCTTCGGATTTTTTCCCACCTCATACAACTCATAGATATTGATTTGATTAAAAAAAAACAAGTCCTTACGAAGCTCTATCTCTTATTTTCTAAAATTAAAAAGGAATGTTTGTGCTTCTATGAGTGAAGTGCATCTGTTTAATGTGCAAAATAATTGAAACTTCTTTCATGCTTTGAAACGATGAATATAAGATTTGCTTTGAAACGATGAATATAAGATTTGCTTTGAAACGATGAATATAAGATTTGATTTCTAGTGCTCAAGAAGATGCTATGTTTAAATTGATTTGAACTTTATTTCTTAAGTTTTGTTTCCTTGTGAGTTCACTATGCCAATAAAAAGAAAGCGCTATTCTCCCTATTACAACTAGGCTACTACTCGCAAATCTTTGGATTTTCACATACATAGTAGACACCCCACGTATAGACCAGATGCTTTCCTACAATGTATAAATCAATTAGAATATGTCCTAATTTTGATGATTACATTAGGAATATGGAAAGGAATCATCAAATGGAATTAAAATGATGATAAGTGAAAGTCCATTCAACAGCGAAGCTTCATTGTGCTACTATGGAACTGAATACAATTGCGCTGAAAGCTGAGAAGGGACCTGAACTTCATATTATTTTAAAAAAAAAGGATTTCTCTATGTGTTATATAATTTATGTAAAGGAAGTTTCAAGAATGAAATTGGTTCCCACTTCCTCAGACAGTAGTAATTGAAACTATGCTCATTCTGGATGGGATCCATATGCTTGATGGCTGGAACGAAAATTTTCTACAGCATGGCCTAAACCCTTGGATATTTGGCTTCTTTGCTTAAAGCCTTGGATATTTGGATCCTCTCATTTCCGTGCTCTTTTGTGCCAAGTCTTACAAACAATGAAAACAATAACAAAACTACTCATGCAAAAAAATAATTTGATGAGTAAAAGCTACGAATGTTGGATACTTAGATTCAATGAACCTTGGAAGGTGTTGTAGCTCTTGAGTCTTTAGGGGAAAGGATCCAACATGCTCCATGGTGAGTATAAGTTCAAAACCAGTGGTCCATGCTCATTTTTCATGTCCGGATCTAGTGGAAAACTGCTTTGACGAGGACCTTTTGCACCTCTAGAAAAGGGCGTAAGGGGAACAACCTCAGTGGAAGGGAAGGCTGTTTCTACGATTCTGTCAATAGAGGAGAAGGAATGAGGATGAGTCCGACATTTTTTCTTTTCTCTTGAGAGCAATGAATTTCGAAAGACACACACACCTGACCTCGTAAAGTAGAGGCACCCATCTAGGGGAACTCTTGAGACATCCAGTACCGGGCAGGACTTGAACCCTGACCATCTGTCGAGGAGTACAAGGCACGTCCGCTAAACCACGCCCACTCGATGAGTTTGAGATTTTGAAGGAGAAAGGCATGCAAGAAAAGCAAGAGGCACATGCGTAATATGAGGCTATTGAGGAATATTGGTAGCAACAAACCAAAGATAAGCCCTCAGTTATGCATTCAAAAATCAACAAAGAGACAAGTGGAAGCCAACCACCAAGTGGAAGCCGATCAAAATCAAACTAAGCGACCATCAAGCACAAATAAGAACAAAACACACCAAATACCTTCAAGAAATCAAGAAGAGGACTTCTCCTCTCATGCTAAACTCCTAGCAAATAATTGAGTGTGATAAAATAAATCAAGATAAAAGTGAATAGCTAAAGATACCTACAAACCTAGAAAGTGATGAAATAGAGAAAAAGGATGGAATACTCAAAGAAAATATAGCATGATTAAATGAAGACAAAAATCAAGAGACTTCCTTTAAAAGTGATGCCATCAATTAGGGCGTGGTTAATGAAGGTCAATAATGACACATCTTTGTAGAAACTTGATACAAATGCATCATTGACCTGATGATTATCTTGAATAATGAAGCTAAAAATGAGCATTTATGTATGTAAATGATACCAACTATTCACATTATATATGCATGCAGAAATACAACTAAGTGATCTTATTCAAAAGCATGAGGAGATGTTAATGACTAGCTCTCTGAATGATGATATGTATATGAATGTCTATAACTAGGATCATGATATGGTGGAAGTGAACAATTAAATACAACTTCATGCCATTAAAATATGACATTGCAAATAAAAGAGATCATGAATGTAAAAGAAGATGTGCAAATGTATGAGAATCTACAATAGCACGAAAATATGTATGAGAATATTGATATCCAAATGCACCACGATTCCATGCATGAGAACAATGATGAAAGGCAAATCGATGATGCTAAACATAGGGATGATGATATACAAGAACGTAAAGCATGCGGATGTGGATATGTATGCATATGATTCTATGCACATAGATTATAATGACATCTATGCAAGATAGAACATCCAAATGAAATATATCAGGAATGCAAATGTTGATATGTATACAAATGATGCTAATATGAAGGAAATACACTCATAAAAGTATCTTTTGATATAGGACTAAGCTCATTGGTCATTGATACTGCATATACAAGTGCTTTCAATATGTCAAGTGCATCCCCATATGATGCATTTAAAAAGCTTATGTATGGAAGTTGCTACACTTGGATCTTCTCTTCATGGATTCAACTATTCTCTATGATAATGCACAAATTGATGAATAAAAGATTGGAAAGGTAAATGAGATGGCGTAATTGCTTATTTAACTTCTTTGAGAAATTTTTCGTGATGAATGCAGTGCAAAGATGGTTACTCCAGAAGCATGGTTTCTTTGGATAGAACCTGGCGGATGAAGATGTGGCAAAGAGAATCAGGAAGGTCTACTGAGTGGCTAAACGTGGAGAGATGCTAAACGTGGAGTTGGACTAGATTTCCTCACTCGAGTTAGTAGGGATTGCATATGCATGAATATTTATTAGTTGTTAGATAGTAGGGATTGCATATGCATTAGTATTTATTAGTTGTTTCAATTGAAAGGGTTTATCAAGTGGTAGATTGCAAAGTTTTAGCATTCTCTATATAGACTTTAAATCGTGCAATAATTTGAACTATACTAGATCAAATATCATACACTAACTAATTCAAATTTTGAGTGCATGTGTATGTATATATCTATATGTTTTATGTGCTTTTGAGTGTCATGTGTCATGTGTAAATCTCTCTCTCTCTCTCTCTCTCTCTCTATATATATATATATATATATATATATATATATATATATATATATATATATATATATATATATATGTGTGTGTGTGTGTGTGTGTACGTATGTATATGTATGTATGTATGCATACTTAAATGTGTAATATAAAATATATAATTCGTTATGTAATATACATTGAGTATATTTTTTACATGAAGAGCGGTGAGGAATCGGAATAGCAGAGTTTTGAGTTTGTTAGAAGCTTCATGGCGGATATGGCTCTTTTTTTATAAAAGAGGAAGTTTGGCAGAGGTCTAATCTCCCTACCTTGAATTAATTTGAAAAACACAATTGTGCACTAGTGGGGTTTAGCATCCTTGTGATCCATCGTATTCCACAAAGTAAGGGCAGGCCATCCCAAAGGTGCAACAATAGTAATGGTCGGGGTTCAGAGAGAGTTACAGATTTTAATGAACTTCTCCTCATGAGTGGTCCACTTACTTTTGATCTTGTCATTTTCCAATATGAAGATCCTATGATTTTTGAAGGAAGGGGACTTTTTACGATTACAAACTCTAGTGCCTAATAGGTCAAGGGATTTATCGACCAGTGATTCTTTTGGATTGCCATCAAATTTGGCCGCACGTCTTTCTTTTTGGATTTTCCATATGGTTTCCCCCTTGATAGCATTCCACAAGGTAGAAGAGCAGCTAATTGCTTCATCAAGCTTGTTTCCAGTTGATTGACTATGAAGTTTTAAAATCCTGGCAAGATTCTACCCAATAGAGTGATTGCTAGGGCTCGATATGAAGAGGTGGACAATGCCTTATCTACAAATGAGGCAGTGCTTCGCCATTTTGGGGCATCACAGATTTTATTCACTTTGACATTGGTCCATATTTCCCCTAGAAAATTTTCCACATAAGAATCAAGTTCTTGTTCTCAATGAGAGGATGCCAAAGGTCCATGAACCTAAATTTCCATTTGATATTTGGAAAGTGCAGACACCATCTCTTGTTAATGGACATATGCAAGTCGAGGTGCTTCTTGAAACTCGTGGCCTTATCCAACTTGTTATTGTTTGATCCATCCTAACCCCTCAATCCATGTAGGATCTTTCCCAAGAAGGAGGCTAAACTTAGGGATCTTAGAAGAACTGATTTTGTCTCTTAATAGGCACCAATCATCAAAGTACACTCTCTTTATTGGTTGTATCTCCTCAAATCTAATCTAACGTCTTCTGTCTTGATTCCAAAGACATTTCCACATAAAAAAAATCCTTTCTTCCAAAGCTTATTTGCCCTTTGAATTTTCTCCAAGTCCAAACCTTTTATTCCCCCACTAGAAGACCAAATAGAATCATTTTTTTTCTGATCCGAGCAACCTACTTCCAATCCTCATTGACCTTGATGAATGGTTTAATTTCGTGTTAAAGCTCTTCCACAAGGAGCACACAAATTCTCAACCCTTGGGAGTCACTAGAAAAGGTGAAGGAAAAAACATCAGAGTGATTAGATCGTGCACCTTCTACCTAGAAAGCCCAACTAGCGTAAGAGTTTTTTTGTTTCTAAGAATCAGTTTCTCGAGAAGAATTCTATTTTCGGAATTAGCAATGCAAAGGGTATTCAATTTCATTTTTGTAATCAATAGTTTAAACTATCCTTCTATCAACTAAGCCTTTGGATTTTTTTCCCACCTCCTACAACTCGTAATTGATATGGTTTTATTTTAAAATACAAGTCCTTCTTAAGTTGTGTCTCTTATTTTCTAACCTTCAAAGGAATGTTTGTGCTTCTATGAGTGAAGTGCATTTTGTTTTATGTTCAAAACAATCGAAACTTCTTCAAGGCTTGGAAACGATGAATATAAGATTTGATTTCTAGTGCTATGTTGAAACTGATTTGAATTTTGTTTCTTAAGTCTTACTTCCTTGTGAGTTTATTGTGTCAATAAAAAGAAAGCGCTATTCTCCCAATTACAACCAGGCTATTACTCGCAGATCTTTGCATTTTCACATACATAATAGGTAACCCACTTAAAGACCACAAGCTTTCCGACAATGTATAAACCAATGTGAATATGTCCTAATTTTATAGATTACATCGAGCTGAGATGGAAATGAATCGTTAAATGGAATTAAAATGATGATGAGTGAAAGCGGAACCAACACATATAAGAACCTGAGAGATTCTGATGATCTCTTCTTTGAACCTCTCATTTAATGCATCCTGATGAATGCATGATACAATACATATATATGTTTGTGGTTATTCATGCCCATGGATCAAATGAGTTGAATTTCTTTAATGATCAAATGATCTTGAAATTTTAACCTTCATTTTCTTGATCTTCATTGTACTCTTCACTGTACCTACAAAAGGGAGTTACTATGTGTGTATATATGTGCACATGTATGTTTGTGAGTGAGTGAATGTATAAATTCAGAATGTGCATGTGCACATAGATGTTCATCTGTATATTTAAATGCGTGCATCGAGGTTTATATGCGAATGCAATAGGATGCACTTGCTTGCTATGAGTGTGTTTAAGTGCTAATGAACGCATTTGAATGTGTACATGTGTGTACTTACATCCACATATGTGTGTGCGTGCTTGCATATACGTGCGTTGGTGCATGAATTGAAAACGTATGTGTGCTATATTCACATTTGTGTATTATAAGTATTGACTTATGTGCTTTTATGTGCGGAATTATTCATGTTTGTGGATATATGCATACACATATGAGTGCATGTGTATGTATATATCTATTATATGTGATACGTGCTTTTGAATGTCATGTTTCATGCGTGAAGGTGCATGTATGTAAGTATATGTACACATATATATAACAACGGGACGTGGACGGCGGATAAAGTTTTTTTTTTTTCATTTTTTTCATAAAGGAAGTTCGACCTTGGCGTACTCTCCTAAACTTTAATTAAAGAAAAAGAACAAGATACAAGCGAATGGGACTAGTGCTCTTGTGACCTCTCTAATCTCACAAAGCAGGGGCAAAACATGCAGCTCTAGAAAGTGTTCTGAAGGAGGTTGATAACCCTCTCATTCCCCTCATGCTGGGCCCATTTGGGTTCAAGCTTATTGTTCTCAACGAGAAACACTTTATAATGCCTAAAGGGTGGGGACCACTTCTAGTTGGAGATTCTTTCACTGAGGAGAAAGAGGGACTTCTCAATCGACCACTCTTTAGGAGGGTGTCCAAAATTGTAGGCATGCCGCTCCCTCCAAATCTTCCAGAGGGTTCCCCTCTTATTGCATTCCACAGTGTTGTTGAGAAGCCGATCGCTTTTCCAACCATCACTTGCTTCCAGGTGATTTGCTCCCATATCTCAAAATATTCCCAAGGGTCCGCCAAAGCAGGAGAGACTTGGGGTATGCGAAGAAGATGTGACCCAAATCCTCAAGCCTATGGTAGCATCGCTTGCACCATGGCAGAGCCACACAAATTTTACTGGCTTTTAGATTGGTCCAAATACCAAAGTGGAGGATTCGCCACATAAGGACTGACTTTTTTATCTCAAGGAGGGGATGCCAGAATGACATGAACTTCAAGCCCCAACACAACCTTGTCTAGGTCAAACACCACTTCTTGTTAAGCATGGTATGATAGTCCGAGTTCTTCTTGATTCTGGAGATTTTGGACAAGTAGTTGCCATTGTGCCATATAAGGCCCTCATGGCATGGTGGATCATGCCCACTGAGGAGTTGGTATTTACACCATTCCCAAGCGAGGCATCTCCTTTGAAGGAGTGTCCATTCTTCATAGTCCACTCTTAATTTAGGGTTTATGTCCTCAGAGCTAATCCATTGGCTAATTTCTTGTTTCGGAAGGTGTTTCCAATGTTTGAAACCCTTGTTCTAGAGCCTCTTAGCATATTTTTTATTCCAAAAAACCACACCCCTGATGGCCATGATTGAAAACTAGATTGAGTCATTTTTTCTGATACCGTCCACCCATTTCCAATCTTCTATGATTCTAATAAATTGTTTTAACTTGTTCCAACTCTTCCATAGGGAGCACACAAGATTTGAGCCTTTCAGGAAATCAGAATTAGGGAGTATAAAAGGGTAAGGAGGTCCAAATTCTTCCAACCAGGGAGGTCCAAAAGCGTAATCACATTTTTGTTCCTAAAAATGAGCTTGGCCTAAGCAGTCTCACAGTTGCACCAAGCCCTAATCAGTCATTTTGTCGCCAACTTGTCTGCCACGCCTTCAATTCTGTAATGCCTAAACGCCTAGAATCCTTTTGGTTGATGTAGGTAGCCCATTTAATTTTGGGAACCCCCCTTCTATTGTGGTCCCCCATCCAAAGAAAGTTTTTGCAGACTCTATACAATTTGCAAAGCTCTTCGTCCTTCTGTCTCCAGCAAGAGAGAAAGTAAATGGTTGAGGAGATGAGGAAGGTATTAATTACCATGGTGTTGTCAAGAAGATCAAGGAGGTCTTAAGCAGGAGAGCGGTGCGGGGTTGGATCAGGCCCCACTAGATGCATTCTCCCCATCCAGTGAGCAATGTCTGCACTGGGCACCTTGCCTTGATAGGATGATCCTCTCTTAGGCCTGTGCCTCAGAAGAGAAAGTGAAAAGTACTCGATCGCGTGGAACGAAGTCATAGGACATATGCGTCACAAATGTGGAATGAAATAAATAACACTAAAAGTAAATGGCTGATCTTGATAATAATGGTTCAACAATTTACATCCAATGATCAATATACAAAATCAATGGTATAACCCAAAAAATAAATATATACACCACAGTGCAGATCAGACAATAGAAGATGGATACTCCTTTATAGTGCGGATCGCTCAATAGACTTCTTGGTTACAGTGCTAGAAGACACCCTTCAACTTTTCTTCTGGCCTTTGGAGTAGGAACTTCACTTCACAACAAGATCTTTTCTTCACTTCTTGTCTTCGATCTTCACTTCGGGTCAATGATCAAACCTTTTCTTTTTTCACTTCAAATCCACGCAAAAACCTGGAGAGAATCCATCAGGTGTAATGCTTCTTCGGTCTTCAAACTCTTTTTCTTCACTATTCTTTACTTCAAATCAAGAGATCACCTATACCTGGAGAGAATCCACGAGGATAGAAGAAAAGAAAAAACCGTTAGTACAATTCATAAATAAATAAACCACTCAAAATTAATATCTCTATTTTGTTTGGAAATTTCTTCTTTATATTTTTCTCTTTATTCTATTTGTACATTCCAACCTTAAAATTGTTTGCAAATTTTACTAAAATGAAAGTAGTCCCATAGGGTGTTATCATGAAGAACAATTTAAGAATCGTTTGAAAATTAATATGCCATCACGAATAGCTTGCTTAAATTAAATTGATTTGCATTGACCGATCAGAATTTAATGAATTATCTTTCTACCCAAAGTATTCAAAGTCTCAATGACTAGGCTTTTAGGAAAACAAGCTCTTCCACACTTCTAAAGCTCCATAGCTCAAGACATTCTCTAGTTAACTCCATTGCACAACCTTGTTTCCCATAACAATATAAGGCTTCTATTTGAAGAGCTGGTATGTTCAGATTTCGCATTTCATCATCAGCCATAAGTACCATAAGGTAAATCTGTTTGAATGTCCCAAGGTGAAATTTGTCATGTTAACACCAAATTGCCCTAATATATCCATCCCGAATGTGTGTATACCACAGTTAATCGACTGAGGTTCTCCAAGTTCTACTTCTAAACAATTATTAATTCGGTTCGGGGACTGATTTGTTCCAACGTAGGATACATCTTATCAAGTTTCCTGCTGGTTTCATGAACCTCAGCCACAATAACTTTTATGTCAATATTGCGGTTCACCTCAGGTTGTCCTTTAATGTCCACTAAGCAGTGTTCTTTACTATGATTCAGCCAATGACCACTTCGCGCTGTCCTAATGATTCATTGTAGTTGATTAGTTTTAACCCAAATAAGCTCTTCCACAGCCGTCCTATGTCAACGGCCCTTGAAAGGCCTCATCAACTTCCCTTCCAGGATTGGGGTGAACATCAAATTTGTATTCTTCTTTGAAATTTTCAAAAAAAATAATTTAAAAGGACCTCATCGTCATAGCCTATGTGGCATTATGGTTATCAGTTCTCTCTCTCTCTCTCTCTCTCTCTCTCTCTCTCTCTCTCTCTCTCTCTCTCTCTCTCTCTCAGGATGCTAGCTAGAGATGGGAGCTTGAGAGTAGATGATCATAAAGAGAAAACCAACATCGTAATCATAAAACTTGAACAAGAAATGAGAAGCTTGAATAGAAAATGAATGAACAAGACAAGGAGCATACCTGGAGAGAATCCATAGGGAAAACCAAATGAGCATGAGACCTCTATTTATAGGTTTCCCCTAGGGCTTCTCTCTAGAATCTTCTAACCTCCTTATTGACCCCCTTCTATTTTCAAAATCTTCTTCCATATTCTTTTTCTATTTCTAGAAAATCCCATCTTTTATTTCTATTTTGGTTTTTCTCTTTTTTAATTTTTTTTTTCTACTTTTGCTTCTTTTTCTTTTTTCCTTTCTATTTTACGAACTAAGGTTTGGTTTCACACCTTATGTACAAACTTAATTAATTTAAATGGTTAGGCTTAGGGTAAAAGGAAAAACTAAGGTTCAAACCTAAGGTTTTAATCAGGAAAAGTTAGCATTCGCATATAATTAAGGTCAAGCACATCAAATAATGGGTTTATTTACATTTATGGGCTAAAATGCTAGGGTTTCTAAGAGTCAAACCTAAGGTTTCAATTAGGGAAAGTTAGGTTTTGACTATAATTAAGGTCAAACACATCAATATAATGGGTTTATTTACATTTATGGGCTAACATTCTAGGGTTTCTAAGGGTCGAACCTAGGGTTTCAAGGGTTAGAATTAGGTTTTCTAAGGGTTAAACCCTAGGTTTGAGGGGTCTAGAGATAGGTTAATGAACTATTTACAGTTTTACAGGCCTAATGTATAGACACGACATGGTTTTTCATCTCATAATCAATCAAATCAACCAAACATGAACAATGTATAACTCTCTTTTGGTCAAAACATCATATAGCTTGAAAATTAATGAAATGAACTTGAAAAAAAATCTTGATGTACACTTCCTTGAGGGATTTCATCCAGATCGCACACCCTACAAGGTTGATTTGCATGCCCTTCCAATATGCCAACTTGTTGTCTAGTTTGGAAAGGGCCCAATTCTATTGCTTCTCCATCGAGACACCAAAGCCCATAGGGACACCAAGTAGGCGGAAGATCAGACCCCTAGGGATAATTTGGCAACCTTGGTCAACCAGTACTTGGGGTGGTTGCCTGAAGATGGCCCTTAAAGTAGTTTTGGGGTGGTTTATTTTGGAACCGATGCCTCGTAGAAAGTTTTAAGGCACCCCCAAAAGGTTTCAATGCTGGTCCAATCATTATGCACAAATGCATTCATGTCGTCTATAAATAACCTCATGATCATCCGGCCATGGTTGAGCGGAAGAGAGAGACCCTCAATATGGCCTAATTCCATTTGATGTTGCACCAGACGACTGAGACCCTCCATGGCAATCGCCAAAAGCAGAGGGGCCAATGGGCACCCTTGCCTAATAGAGTGTTTTAATCTGATAGCCTTTGATAATTGACCATTGAAGGTCTTTAAGAGATTGGAGAACATAGTCCCAAGCATCGTGATTGGGCACTAGTTTTCAATCCTGTTCTTGTTACTTTTTTTGTGGATGAGTTTGATGATCCCATTGTTCAGGCATTCGGGAAGCACACTAGAAACAATACCTCCTGCCGTATCAATCGCAATAGGGTGGCCACCACCTATCTAAAAGACTTGAAAAATGCATTTGTGAGGCCATTAGGACCCGCACTTTTCCCATTGAGGAGTGCATCGATAACTTCAAGAATCTCATCATCTAAAATGGGCACATCAAGGAGAGACTTCAGATTATGCAGTATTCTTGAGGGAGAGACTCTTGAGATGGTTGCCATGCAATCCCACCTGTGGGGAGAGAGGGGCTTCGAGACCCCCAAGAGTTGAGTAAAGTGGTCGACAATAGTGGCAATGTTTTCTTCTTGTGTTTTGCATTTGACTCGATTACTACCTATCAAGCAGGGGATAGAGTCTCTAGTTTGCTTTCTCTTGAGGATGCAACACATCTCTTTCATCACTTTGTCAGCCTTACCCGACCACCATTCTTTAAATTATACTTGCAGGTTTTTCCTTTGAATTTCTTCCTCGTATCTCAACATGCATCTCATTTTTTGTATTCCCGTCTCTTATTGATAGTTCCCTTTGTTGACTTCCTCCTCAAGACACTAGAGGCTCCGATAGAGCTTCTCTCTCTGCATCCGTCAAACATTGCAAAGCAATTTGTGAGTCTTGACCAAGAATTGATGAGTCTTCTCAACCACAGTCTTCCAGCTTTTGGCTTCCGAGGCATCGTTTGCGAACGCCGAGTTCCAAACCAAGGTGATTTCCTAATGGACATAGGGAAGTGAGAAAGATGTCGGGCAAGCATGAAATCAAGGTGCTTTTTTGAGTTTGGCAATCGGTTTGAATGTGAGAATGAAAGGGTACTGGTCTGATATGGCGAGGTCAATGTGTTGGGAGACGGCCAATTGGCCCCACTTATGGATAATGTTATGTGCAATATAGCTTCTATCGGGTCTTACTTTGCTCAAATTGTCCCGAGATTGGAGGTTCGACCAAGAGATGCCAATCGTATCTTTAACCTCCACTAGGTCTAGGTGGAGCTTGATTTGGCCCCAGATATCTTTCTCCTGAACATCAATGGTATGCCCCCTATTGTCCCATTGATCCGAAGGATCTTCTACCATGTTGAAGTCTCCACAAAGAATCACATTGTGGGAAAGCGAGTCCAAAGAGATCCAGGTGTCAATCCTCTCCGACTCCCGCTTAAGAGCATACATGGAGACCACAGTGAACTAAAAGGGGCCCCCAAAGGAGGTAGCAATCCACCGATGTTTCTGGTCCTTGAAAGAGTTGACTAATTTGTCAAACTAAGACTGATGCTCCGAAGGAAGGTGGCATCGATTCACCAACAAAGCTTCATTGTGCTACTTTTGACTTCTACGCAAATGAATACAGTTGCGCTTAAATCTGAGAAGGGGCCTGCGCTCGATAGAAGTGTTCGATTGGACTCTCAGTTGGGAAATATCACGGACCTTATGGAACTTAATAGTTCTAATGAACTTCTTGAACTCACTTCAGGAAGTATATTCATTTGATGCAACATGTTTATTGATATTATATCATTATGATGAACAAGATGCGAATTCGCTCAATGTTTGCATTCATCCCTTTTCACTAGTCCATCTTGATTCTTGATTTCTGTCCTTTGGATGTCTTTTGCTCTAAAACTTCTAATGTGTATGAGCCCGCATATCTTGATCTCCACGTTTTGTGCATGATTATTCATAAAAAGCCTAGATGCAAAGAAAGTAATGATTTGTGCTATTGCTTTTGGATGCTTTAGACTGAAGGCACTGAGTTAAATTGATGATTTATCTACTTTTGAAACCTTTTATTAGTGCATTGATATCTCGATATGATAGAGGAACTTCTGGCATAGCTAGTCTTATCCCTACTTTGTGGGATACAGTGGATCCCAAGGGCACTAAACCCGTTCACTATATGATTGTTCTTCATGGGAGATTAGGCCTCAACTGAACTTCCTACTATGGAAAAAAAGGGACTTCTATTATCCATTAATGTTATGTTAAGGACGTTACAAGATCAATGCAATGAATTGTAGGAGGGCTTAGTAAATTTTCCCATGTTCTCAAATACAAGGAAGGTAGAAGCATATTGCTCCCTCTTCTTCACAAGAGTGAGCGCTTGCACATAGAGAGAAGGATGGTAAGTGGTTCGCTCTTAGATGCATGATGGAAGGTATGTATAACCTTGATTGCATATACTCGTGCTACTGCTATCCTTGACATTTCCTCTCTTGAATGAAATTGCTTCCCACTCTCTCGAAAAGTAGTTATTGAAACTATGCTCATTTTGGATGGATCAGTACTCCTAACTCACTTGTCATGTCTAGATCTAGTGGAAAACTGCTTCGAAGAGGACCTTTTGTGCCTCTAGAAAAGGGCGTAAGGAGGACAACCTCAGTGGAAAGGGAAGGCTATTTCTGCGATTCTATCGATAGAGGAGAAGGAATGAGGATGCGATTCTATCAATAAAGGAGAAGGAATGAGGATGATTCCGATATTTTGAAGGAGAAGGGCGTGCAAGAAAGCCAAGAGACACATGCATATTATGAGGTTGTTGAGGAGTATTGGCAGCCAAGAAGAGGAATTCGAGAAGAGGAGAATCCCAACTTCTTGGGGATCAGGAAGGGAAGGAGCTGGACCTCACTTCATCAAAGAAGAAGAACGGCAAGCCAAATTGATAGGAAATGTCACTACAACATATCGAGTGTATACCGAGGCTTTTACCGAGGAAAATGAACAGGTGTAATTTGCCCATGACGTCGGTGTTGCGGACAATATGTGCGTCAAAACCGAAGCGCCGATATAGGCGCTAGTATGAGCATTGGTATGCATGTCAGTATAAGCATCGGTATAAGCGTTGGAAATACCAACGCTTATACAGACACCCATGTTGGGAGTACTGATGCTTATACCGGCGACCTACTAGGAGTACCGTCACTTATACTGACAACCATATTTGCAAAATTGTTTTCGGCAGAGTTTGTTGTCTTTTGCTAGAGCAACATTACCATGATGTTGTTTAGCAATAGGCAATACAGTCTGCCCAAAGAAAACTGAGTACATGTGATATGTACTCTAATGGCAACCAAAACATGATTTCATATAGCAAAATATTGTCGGACACAAAAGAGATGAGCAAAAATGAACCATGAATCATGTACAAAAAGTTGTATATTCCATAAATGAAGGATGTACAAGAGTGCGGCAAAGCACTTCCATATAGAAAGCACATACAAAATGTGACAAAGCACTTCCATATAGGAACCGAATACAAAATGTGACAAAGCACTTCCATATAGGAACCGAATACAAAATTATAGTGCATCATTGCCACATAGGACTGTAATACAAAATTGTGGCAAAGTACTACCATACATATGCTCAAGGGGATCAAAACTTTTACATCTACAATCCTGCAACAAAGCATATGCATAAAATGAGACAAATTGACATGACATTTATAAACAACAACTAAAAATATGAAACCAAGCTATAAGCTTACCTCATCATAGATTCTCCCATGAAATGATCGCATCACATCCCTCTAAGTTCTGCGACAGTGTAGCCAATCCATGACGATATCCATAAGCTACTTCGGTGCGTCAGAGGATGACCCACTACCAATTCTTATAATAAATATGCAAAATGTTATATGAACATACATGATGTCCTTAACACAAACAAATTCAATAATTAAAATGATACTTACAAATTGGTAGTGCATACTGTCGTATCCACTGCTACCTAAATGCGACCTTCCAACCATATCTAAATGTGTGGCACCCGCATCTCGCTACTGACAATATCGATCAGGAGTATCTTGCTACTCATCCTGAATCAATTCCCACTCTTCAACATCCAACCATTTAGGCTTCAGTAAGCTTACTCTGAAAGCATCGCGAGCCTCACACCGCCAATGAGACATCACCTCATCTGTCGTATGCTGAATCCATTCTAAGCTCACAATAGGATGCCGAGGTGCTGGCCGGTACTCTTCATATATCAACTGTGTGATATAATTTTTGGAATCCTTATCCTGTTCACTCCATTTTAACATGATAGAATGTCCAAAATCTATGGAGCAAAGCTGTCGAATGCATTGATGCATGGACTTTTGCGACCGCATCCATGACCGGAGCTCCATCACATATGTGATTTATCTTGGAGTCGTCATGGTCATGCGCTATCCAAGGTGTACGTGGAGATCCCATCTGATCCAATGTGGAGATGTTAAGATATATATATATATATATATATATATATATATATATATATATATATATATATATATATATATATATATATATATATATATATATATATATATATAAACCCTAAAAAATCTATAGATTTATTTTTTAGATATTTTCACATATATTTCATTGTATAAAAACTCGAAAATCTTATTTTTGGTATATCTAATTATATATATATATATATATATATATATATATATATATATATATATATATATATATATATATATATATATATATATATATATATATATATATAAAATTAAATTTTAAATATATAATTAAATATATATATATAATTTTATTTATATATATATGTATAATTAAATATTTAAATATATAATTAAATATATATCTATATAATAATAATCAAATATATATATATCTATAATGGTTTCTTGCCTTTTCCTGCAAATGAGTCTAAACAAGAAGTAGTTTTCCTCAAGATTGACTTTGATAAAGCCTACGACAGGCTAGAATGGGACTATATTCTACAGTCGCTACAAGATCTTGGATGTAGTCAGAAATTCACCAAGATGATCGCGACCCTTCTCGGAAACGCATCGACCCAAATTAACATTAATGGAAATCTTTCAAAGGTGATCAAACTTAGAAGATCTATCAGACAAGGGTGCCCATTGGCTCCCCTTCTCTTTGCCATTGCCACAGAAGGGCTTAGCAGGCTGGTGGAGCATCAGGTGGAAGCTGGTAACATTAAAGGCCTTCGTTTGCCGTATGACCACAGTCAGATCACCATGAGACTTTTTGCCGACGATATGAACGCTTTTGTGCACAATGACAGTACCAGCCTTGAGACGTTCTGGAAGTGTCTTGCTACTTTTTGTGAAGCCTCTGGATCCATAATCAACCACTCTAAGACCGCCTTTAGAGCTATTGGTGGGCCACAGCCCGACCTTCTCATTGATCATGGCTGTCAAATCATTCCGCAGGGCCAAATTTTTTGGCTTCTTGGGATTCCCTTGGGGTTTGGCGTATCTATGGAACAGCGGTGGAACTGGGTGCTTGCCAAACTCGAAAACAAGCTTAACTATTGGAGAGGTATGCAAATCAATCTTGCTGGTCGTGCGATGGTTATCAACACGTTCCTCTTATCATCTACCATTTATTTCCTTTCTTGTTGGAGACCGAAAGAGCATGATCTGTCCAAACTGGATAGTATTTGTAGAAACTTCCTTTGGACGGGCGACCACAATAGGAGGGGGGTGCCTAAAATCAAATGGTCCATCTGCACCAGCCATAGAGATAGTGGGGGACTTGGTATCTTGGACATTGGGTGCATGGCTAACAAACTGTCGGCCAAATGGATGATTAAGGCTTGGTGCAACGGGGAGGCCTCGTGGGCCAAGCTGATCTTCAGAAACAAAAATGAGTTGGCGCTCATGGGCTTCCCAAATTGGAAGAATCTTGACATCTTGACCTTGTTGTTTTCCCCGATCCCCATCTTCCCGAAAGGCTCTAATCTGGTGTGCTCCCTTTGGAAGAGTTGGAATAAAGTCAAAAGCTTCACAAGAATAAGTGAAGACTGGAAGTGGGCTGCCGGTATCAGACAAAACGACTCTATCTGGTTTCCGATCCATGGCATCCGGAGTGTGGAATCTTGGAACATTCAAAATGCCAAGAAGCTATGGAACAAAGGCTTCAAAAAATGGAAACATCTCTGGAAACAAGACACCAACCGCTGGATCAACTTTTAGGATATTTATCCTAGTATCAACATCTCGCATGAAGAATGGAACACGTTGCAAAGCAGATGTCTCGCCTGGGACCGACACAAAGTTCGCCTTCTCATGGGACACGACATGTCGAGCTCGCTTGGTCTCAAATGGCACAATGGGAATAGCCTATCAAAAGTCCCGAACATCAAAGAAACGATCGACTATCAGGTTAACCTCAACAAAAAGTGGTGCCTTTCATGGACGCGGCTTCGATGGGACATGAGGTTCATGGCTATCTGGCACCCCCTCATAGAAATCAAAAAGTCTGTCCTCTTATGGCAAATCCTTCATCATGGAATCTGGACCAACCTTAAGGCTAGCAAAATTTGTGGGATCCCTCCCTGGTGCAAACGCTGCCACCGGTCTATCGAAGATGTTCCACACATCTTCTTTACCTGCCCCAACTCCAACAGACTCTGGCAGGTGGTTGGAAAGAGAATTAGACTTCAAAAACGTCTCAGTTGGCAGCAAGCCCTACTTGGAGAAGCGATCGGCTGCTCCGCGACTCTCTGGAACGCCATCAGAGGGGAGGTCCTATGGAAAATCTGGCGGGAAAGATGTGCTTTCAACTTCGGTGACTCCCCCAAGGAGTGGTCAATTGAGAAATCCCTGTTCCTCCTTGGCAAAAGGATTGTCAACTGTAAAAAATCCCCCCCCTATAGGCATCATCAAGTACTCCTTTTGATCGATAACAAGCTTAAACCCAAGTGGGCCCCACATGAGGGTGATGAGAGGGTAATTAACCTTCTTTGTAATGTCATCTAAGCTCTATAAAAGCTTCCCCTGCTTTGTGGGATTTGGGGGGTCCCGTGGGCACTAGTCCCCTTCTCTTGTACTTTTCTTTATTTAATTCAAGTCCGGGAGAGTAGGCTATTGCCGAACTTCCTTTATATTATATATATATATATATATATATATATATATATATATATATATATATATATATATATATATATATATATATATATATATATATATATATATATATATATATATATATAAAATTATTCTTGGTATATTTTTGGTATATTTAAATCCTTTATATATTAAATAATTATATATATATATATATATTCAATAATTAAATATATACATTGATTTAAAAACTTATATATATATATATATATATATATATATATATATATATATATATATATATATATATATATATATATATATATATATATATATATATATATATATATTCAATAATTAAATATATACATTGATTTAAAAACTTATATATATATATATATATATATATATATATATATATATATATATATATATATATATATATATATATATATATATATATATATATATATATATATATATAGAAACCTTAAAATTTTATATGTATGTGTGTATGCGTGTATGTGTATGTGTGTATGTGTGTATGTGTGCATGTGTGTATAGAAACCCTAAAAAATTAAATACTCTCTCTTCCTCTCTCTCTCTCTCAATCACTTATATTGATGTAATTGTTTGGATCCTTGTTGTCAAAATCTATTAAAAGTTGTCCTTCATTGAATTCCAAAGACCTAATGCCAAAATCTCTTGCAAAACCATGTGTGAAAAGAAATTAGAAAAGGGAAAACAAAAAATAAATAAAAAAGAGTGTGTATTCATATGCATGTGTATGTGTGTATGCACATATGTGTGTATGTACATGCATGTGTGTATGTATGTGCATATGTATGTGTGTGTATGCATATGCATGTGTGTGTATGTGTGTTTGCATATGCATGTGTGTATGTGTGTATGCA